>DF243255.1:0-42279 GCA_000507305.1 Breviolum minutum Mf 1.05b.01 | reverse complement strand
AAACAGCTGCATTCATTTTTCAACCTGTCTCCTTATCACCACTACTTCACTACTTTATGGGGGTCCATTTTGTCATTTTGCTTTTCGGAACAACCAACACCCCCCACATGCAATATAAGTCGATGACATGACATGTGTTCAAAACAATAATTTCAGAGAAGTTGCCTGGACCCGAACTTAACGGCAATGACCAGAAAGATTCCTCGTTTGACGGCTCTCTATACAGCCAGTGACTGGGGATGATGCGTGCCCCCAGGCCATCCTCGTCAGTCAGGATTCCTGTCAAAGGCCACAAGATGACAATGAAGAACCTCAGCGAGCGTTGACACTGGATACAACCCCCATTTTATGATTTTTTCCATTCGCTGGTCTAGCGTTGTCAAGCAAACTGAAAACAACCGGACAAATCACATGCTCCATCCCCCACCAAAACATCCTAGAGGTTCTTGCTGCACCCTGACAAAAAAGCATTGACAAAACTTGCGTTCAGAGAACATAAGTGGCATCACCAGTGTGACAAAAGTCTTCATTAACAACTGGACGCTGAAGGGTCGTACGAAGGAGCCGGAAAGGAAGATGAAGACCGGCATGTGAAACCAAATCCTGATTGCAGTCATGGGCATGCATGATGGTAAAGTGGAGAGTTTGCAGCCAGCAGGTGCCAATGTATACAAACCCCCCAACAGTCTTTGAGCGCATAAAGGAAACAAACGAAAAAAAAAAAACGCGCTTTCCAGATTGCGTTCAGCAAAGGCTCACATCACCTTGTTCTAGAGTCAAGTCCTTTGTCCTGCCCTTCAAAGCTAGTCCACCTAGATGCGACCAGCACACCATCACCATTCCCAAAAATTTGGCATTGTCAACGTGGGGATTTCTGCTGGATTTGTCTACCTTGACTTCATCCTCCGGTGGAGTCGCAGACCAAACTCCATAAACTAGCACTGCAGCAAGAAGGCCCACCACAAGAAGGCAAGTACACCAAGAAGAGGCATAGCAATTCGGACTCCTTTGTTCCATGATCCATGATCCAAAGAAACAGCTTTCAACCATTCCTATGCCATTTCCTCTTTGCTCCTCCAAAAAGGGAACGGCTTGAGTAACAATACAAAGATCATTAAAAAAAAAAGTAATAAATCTTGAACACGACTGCATCCAAGAAGCCAAAGACTCTCAACTTGTTGGTCTTGTGGCAACTCAGTTAGATTGAGCTTTTGCTGTATTTGCAACATGGTAGCACAGCTCCCTGTCTCCACCATGGTCATCACCTTCCTGATGAAGATCAGCTAGTCAAGTGCTGCTGATAAAAGTCCGGATAGATGTAAGGTATGATAAGGTATCAAAGGTCGTGTACCACAACCTTGAGCCAATTTGACGATGTCATCAAATGTACTTTTGTTCTACCATGTCCACCTTCCTAAACTTTGAAGGCATTCTTCAGTTGGTGGAGCTTGTATCACCAAATCCTGCCTTCAGTAAGCTTTTTTGTGATCATCCCAGGAGATTCAACAAGGTTGCAATCTTCAAAACTACACAACTTGGCACCTTGGAATGCAATCTTGCACAGCCCGGACATGCCCGACGCTCGGAACCCTCACTGCATTTGCATTCTTCGATCCTTTTCTGTTAGGTGATGTATTGACCAGCATGTTGTGCTTACAATGATTGAATTCAGGAGACGGTGTAGACATGTATCCTTCTGCAGTTTACTGATATCCAAACATATGCAACTGGTCTCTTTGTGATGCGATATGACTCTGTTTATTTAGAGATCAAATGCCGATTCAAGACTAAAAACTCGACCCGGCAGCTTTCATGTCTCGTGAACAGATGAATTCTCAGCTGAATCTTGCCTTCTGATGAATCCTAATCCTACATCCACATCAATAACGCTTTACAAATGAATGCCAATCACTGCAAATGCATCCCCCAAGTTCCTCCAAGTGTATCCCCTCCCTTCAAAAGCGGTGTTTTCTTCTCTGCTTGCGTTGCATCTTCTGCCTTGACTTGACTATCACCTAAGATCTCATTGGCAACGATGTGTCTGACCCAAGTTGTGGGTGTTGGACAGAGGGAGCAGTGCAGTTCAACAACCACAACAACAACAACAACAACAACAACAACGAAGAGCGAGGGCAAAACGGGTACCCTCACAACATCTGTTGCCAAAATCTCAAGCCCAGTTGCAGGTCCTGCGATGCTTTGGCGCAGGAGCTGGAAGTTCCACAGCGTCGAGGTCCAACTTTTTGGGAAAGTGCCAGAAGCACTCTGTCGAAACAGTGGCTTCATTTTGAAAGTGGACCTCAACAGTCTGTGGTGGAAGTCATCCATATAAAAACCATGTATATACGATGTACATATATATATATACATATATACATGTATATCTATTGTATATGTGAGTATATATAATATATGATATCATATGTATATATATATATATATATCGCAATACAATGACAAATGACAGTGTATATCTCTGCATATATGCACCTGAATGCACAGCTAGTTGATGCGACTTTTATCTTGGTTGTATATACCTATGTTATACAGTACAATTTTATATAGTTCCCTCATTCCCTCAAGTGAACAAGAAATCAAGATGTCAACACGTTTGATTCAATGCACTGACTTGGTCCCCAACACCCTCAGATTCCAAGAGTTGAACCTGAGAATAAAAATCGATAAAAATCGGAAGGGAAAACCTAGATACCTTCATCTCAACAAATGCAAGGTATTTTGTTGATGTAAGTGATTTTCTGTGAGAGATGCCAGACTTGGAAATCTTTCTGTCCATTTTTACGTGTTGCCAGCAAATCAAAGACTGCTAATTCTTTTGAAAACCGAGCACAAATAGTTGTAACAGTATATTGATTGATTCATCAAGCATCAAGACTCATCTGATATCGCTATGTCATGTTCAACCCTTTCCCCCAACCTTCCCAAATTTCAGGGCCTTGGTTTTCATCCTCTCATCTTCAAGGGATGTGGCACCAAAGTAGCCGCCCAAGGAACGGTCAGCTGCGAGCCGAGCGGATTCAGATGTTGCAAGTGAAAGTTCCCTGGTGTGAAATCTTGTCATCCACTTCAGTGTAACAAGGTTCGGCTTCTGAAAATACCACAAAATACCACACAAACAACCTATATAGTGGTGGCATGCGGGCGCGAAAATAGATTGATTAACTGATAGCAGCCCTGGAAACCATCGCTCATGTATGGGCAATCATTTGCGGGACTACTTGAATGAACAAATCTATCTATTTTTGCTATGAGTGCATGGATGTGTTGCTATGCAACGCGATTCGTTGCCTTGTGTCCTGGTTCCCTACCCTGGGCACCTTTCACCACACGGTGGCACGGCACCGTTGGTGCATGGGGATTCTTCTTCAAAGCCTTCGGCATTTCATGAAGGTCAAAAGCTCAAACTGAATCACTGTATGTCAAGCATGTCAAATCATTACAAGCCGGTTCATCATGAGGTGGTGGCGGCTACCGAACTACCGAACTACTCGACCACATCAGATGGGCAACTTTCCTACCTGTCCCACTAGACGTGGCGTCCAGGGTCGCCCAAGAGCAGTAGAGATCTCACCGTAGCTGGTAACACACCTGGTAGGCGGAATCCGCAGGTGGAACATCTTCGTGATTGGATCATAGAAATATTTCACAAACGTGGACAGCCCTAATAATCATATAGTGACAATACGTAGATCACTCTTTCAGCTATTTGCTGTGTCACCCTGATTTTAGAGATAGATCCTTCCAACATGATAGATAGCTTCGGTTTGCAGTTACCTTCGTACGATCAGAGCTGAAAGTTTCATCAATTTCACGTCTGCATTTCGCATAGAGACCTTTTTCGCCCACACGGGACTTGCCAGGAGGGACGTGCAAGTCCGCACTCATGGCAGATCTGCTGTGCAGCCATGTTTTCACTGCGACAAGATACACCTAAGCAAGCAGAGCTGGGCGAAATTGCCCTTGAACTCATCTGGAGAAGTTGAAGACAATAGATCGCCCAAGCTGAATTTAGGTCATCTTGGGGAGGAACCCTAAAAGTGATGCCGGCAAGGTGAAGAGTGGTGGAAGAATAGAAACTTGGCAGCAAGGAGAGTCAAAAGTCTTTATCCAAGTAGACTGGGAATAAAGGGAGCCTGTTATACTTCACAGAAACCACCTCTAATCATGCAATCCCTTGTATGAATCTGCATTCTTGTCAACTAAGGCTTCTTCGGGAATCCAGTGGTATAGAAAAAGGCATGACGCCAATTCTGTGCAATCAAAAGGCAGAGCCAATCCCCGGGTTTGCTCTTTGATGCCGACTCCAGTGGAAGGCTTCTGCTCAACCTGTGTCAAAACATTGTCAAAAGCCTAGTGCAAGTGTCACTTCAAAGGATCATTCTCCATTACTATCTTCTACCTGCCCTCGAAAAATGCCAAAACAAATTCATTCAACTTTCAACACCTTCAGCTGAAGCTCACCTCTGAAATGGTGGCCGCCGGGGTTCTTTCACAAAGCAATGCACCATGGCACTGCGGGCACGGCTGTTGCGACGCAGCTCCATCTGCTGCGGTCGCAAGGGCGGCCCAAAGCGCCGAGCACAGTAGGGTTGAACCTGGTCCACTGGTCTAAATAATCCACACGGTAAAGGGGAAAAGAAATTGCTCGTGTCCCGATCGGAAAAGTGCACCATTTGCCCTCAATCCCGGAACTCAACAAAATCACCCCACCGTGGAGAGCAGTGGAAACAGCTGCCCCAAACGATCTGGAGAGACCAAAGAGGCCAAGGGCGATGCCCAGCCATCCTCGTTGCGTCGAAGCCAATCTTCCAAGACTTGTTCCTGTAGAAGCCATGCTGGGCAAAGCTGGACAATGCTGGGATGTCGTAACTTCAACCGTTGCTATCAAGGCTGTTCTCCATCCACACCCAACAAAAATATAATTCCAAGGTTCTGAATATATCATTACAAATATCTAATCTAAGTACAAATACATGTAGTACTGTTACACTGTTACTGTACAAATTTGTGTCATGGAATCAAGACATTGCGGAACCATACACACCTCACGGGGCTTGAAGGTGATCACCACGGCGCGGCCCCCAAACTTCAAACGTTCAAACTGCGCAGCCATGGCATCAGCCAATTGCTGCATCTCCTCAGCCGAAACTTTCGCAGGGAATTTGATTGAAGTCGGAACATGGGACACAAACGTTGGGTGCGAAAGTGCAATGTGTTGATCAAAGACCCATTTAAAGGCTTTGGTTTGAAATTTTGAATCAAAGCTGCTTCTTTCAATAGTTCAATAGTACCTTGGGGGTAACAATCGTGGGAAAGCCCAGGAAAGAAGAAAGCCTTCACGATTCGTCTCTTGATGGCAGATAAAGAAAATGCCTTTGGTCCACACTGCATTCCCATGAGAGTCATCTGATCGGCTCTGGCACCTGTGCTGCTATTAATAATGGGCATCACATGTTGCTTAAGTCATTCAATCTGTCAGAACTTGGCATGTTCAAAGCTTAAGATTTGGAGACATCCTGAATCAAACGTGATAGTTCCTCACCAAGTCTACCAGACAGACATCCACATAGTCAAGACAACCAGCAACCAGCACTTGATTGAGATCAAGTTTCTTGGTTGATGAAGTTCCTGATACCCTGAAAGGCTAATTTTGCAGGGTGCTGCCGCCGTTCATCCAAACCACCCTTCACCTCCTGCACATCGGAGGGCGACAGCGACCATCAACACAGGACTGGTGAAAATGTTCAAGAAAATCATGTTGCTGAAGCGACTTCCTTCACCAAAGTGCACTTTTTTGTGCATGCGCTCCTGGACGCAAGTGGCCAATTCAAGAGTCGAGGTGTAGGGACCTTGGTTACAATGAAAGCCAAAGTGTTGATGGGAACATTTGGGATTCCAACTCCAAACCATCAATCCCAACTACCACGTGATGCTGATTCTCTCAATTTGTTCACCCATTACCCTTCGCTTCTCGCCAAAACTCAAGGCACCTAGGCGTCTCTGACGTTCCAAAGCAGCTTCGGCAATGCGGTGACACATCACGGGATCATCGTCCTGTTCCGAACTCGAATTTGATGCCGGAAAGTTGGAAGTCACAAAAAATCTGCGTAATGAATCCAATGGCACTGTAATCAAGTGTGATTGTTGAGACTTCAAATCAAGTTGCTTCCTCTCATCCAAAATGCCGCTGCATATTGCTTTGGAATTTTAATCCACTTGCAATTATAATCCTCTCAGTGAGAATCTGAGTGTTAAATTCAGCACCTCACCTCACCATTCTCATAGATCACTGAAGCCAATTCTCCAGGTGTTCGACAGGTCTGCAACCATTTCCAGGCAGGAATTCCTGCTTTGAAATTCATCCGAAGATCCAAGGGACCATCCTGGTAACAGCTCCATCCACGATCACCATCATCCACCTAACAAGGGTCGTTCTGAAGGTCACAGGAGTTGTATCACCCCAGTGGCTACTGTTTTCTCGAGCCTGTGGACTTGAGAAGCCAATATCCAACAGCATGCCAGACAACTCCACATCCGGCAAGCTGACCTGCTGATGGCTTGGAATTGACAATTGATGATGCTTGAACAAACAACAAAATGCAGAGAATATACAGTAATTCCATTTCAGCCATTTCATCCACGGTCATGTTGTATCGATCATGTCATGTGGCTGCTGTCAATTCCTGATTTCTGGTCCAGGATTCCGAGCCACACTGTTTTTGCACTTTCTCCTAATTAAATTGTTAATATGATGACCCATGTGAATCCAATTTCTCCCATCCACTCCTCACGTTCAGTTTTCAAGCAACCTGAACATCCGCAAAGGGTCGATGAAGTATCTTAAAGCGTGAATCCATGGCTGCAAGTTTCTGCCCCACGGCCACAGCATTAGGGTCTAAATCAAAGGCCCACAAGCGACCATCCTTTGACAAACGTCTCAAGATCTCCGTGGAATGTCCACCTGGCAACACAAATAGAGGCAGTGGAACCTGTGGGAACATCCAACAACCTCATACCTTGTAGTACTTGCATCGAATCTTATCTTTGAAAAGACTCAAGAGGCCCAAAACCCAAACTGCCTCGTCCAAAGGTGCCGTCTGCATAGTATCCATCAATACCATCAGGGCCACCCAGCAAACAATCAATGGATTCATCTCGCAGCACTGGAATATGTCCCGTGGTCAGTTCGGCCTCACTTTCCTTAACGACCATGTGTTGCCTCCTATGAAGACGAAATGGAAGCTCACCCCACACTGGGACAGTTTTCACTGACCTCTCCGTCTCTCCAAAATACTCTGCCCAGGGATCGGATTGCACATCCACACTTCTACTTTGAACGCTCCGAGCTCGTGCCTTTTGTAGACTGGCCTTGGTACCCTGATCCCAACGCCCTGGCAAATCAGAACGTTGAGCTGAGCGAGCTCGTCGTCCAGCAGGACCCATACCATAGATGCCACGATCAATGAGATCAACCAAAGAAGATCCCAGTTTGAGGTTTGTTTCATTTACTTTGGTCAACTTTGGACCTTCTACGACTTTTGAACAATTTGTTGAGTCTATTTCAATTTCTTCAATTCTTCCCGACCTAACCTCAGCTTCGGCTTCCCCTGCCGGTGGCTCGGGCGCCGGCTCACCCGCCACGCCGCGAGCCACACGTGGTGCCGGCGCGGCAGGTGTTTTTGCTGGCTCCTGGGACGACCTCAAAAAATCATCAACTTCCAAGCGGGAAAAATTGTTGGCTCAGAACAACAGGTGAGTAGGGTCCAGCAGAAACCATCATCATAACAAGCTTTAGATGAGATCTGGTGGTTATCAGATTCCAAGATGAAACAATCGTGAGATCGTCAGGTCACGTCAGGTCTACTCACAAGCAGCCAGCTTCCATCATTGTAGAAGAATCCAAACAATAAATGCATGCCAACCAAAACCAAAACAAAGCATAATGCCATCTGCCATTATGGTACTTCAATGTACTTCATGTATTTTGGTAAAAGCACTATGGAGCATGTTCTACACTCTCCGTAAACCCACCACCGAGAGGCTGTGATACTCCAGGCCGCGTTCGAGCTGCCGGCTGCGGTGCGGCACGGCGAGCTCCCAACCTTCGTCGTGGTTCACGAAGCAACACGAGGTCGTCCTGGCACTGCATTTTGGCACATGACAAAAGGTGTGCCCTGGACATGTGAAAGTCTACACTGCTACACCCTGATCCCGCAAGCACCCCACTGACCTCTGCCTGATCGTCCATGCGGAATGATGGATCTGCATCCACATTGCTGGAGTTGGTGCTCAGGTCATAGCTTCAAGTTGGACAAACTGTCACTGTCAATCACGTGACGCGTGTGTGTCACAGTCTGAAACACAATGTTTCAAGCTTATCTTCAGCTACGTTGAGGGCAAAAGTGTGAACTTGAAAGCGATCATGTTACCTTCAAGTTGAAACCTGTCTATGCAGAAGCCTTTGTTTTGGATCTGTTTTTAGTCACTGCTTGGAACAGCCACCAAGTGCTTTTTCGCAATCGGTATGTGTCGCAGTCATAATAGATCTTAAATTTTTCGGCTGCTGAGTTGCAGGTAGAGCCACTACATCTCAAGCAACGCGAGTTGGGATAAATCAATTTCAATTCCATCAACCGTTTGCAAGAGAACAATGGTTTCCCAACTCCCTTCAACCCTGGGAGCACCCTTCCGGAATCAAGCATGCCTGGCACAGAGCTCCAAGGAACTTAAGCATTTGGATAAAAACAGCTCAACAATGGCCAGGCAGACAGCTCGCCATACTGCCTCTGGATCGCAGGTCTCACCTGCTACTGGAAAGAAATGAAGACAGAAACTTCAAGCTTTTTTGCTCTGTCGTCCCCTGTGACACCTGTGCTTTGTCGACTTCCACGAGGAGGATAGAACGACTGCATGGTGCCACAAAGATTCAATCAAACACTTGGCTTATTATCCGACGCACTTCTGTGTCTGCTTGGAGCTTTTAAAGATGTCTCTGGTTTGCATTGAACTTTGGCATCAACCAACAAAAGAATCTATCCGGAGGCCATTGTTTCAAAGAAGAGCTGCATGATGAATCGTGCAATCTACTTCAGATCCAAATGCTGCGATGGTTCTTTCAGTGATCAGACGGAAGGCATCATCCACCTTCTCACATGTATTCTGCGTCGAGTTGGCCCTCAAATGACAGCTGGCATATTTTTTCTGCGGTTCTGGAACTGCAGGATCCTTCCAGCAGGACTTTGCCAGCTTGTGCTGCACCACATTCTCTTTGACGGGTTCAGAAAAATCAAATCATTGGAGAACCCTCATGGTTGTCATTTATAGCAGTCATGGGCAAATCTACGATGAATTAAAGATGCCGTTTCTTGCATTCAGTTACATGGGACACAGACTCCCTCTCTGCAAGATTTAATCATCCTAGCTGGCCTAGCTGTCCAAAGGGCCACGTGTTCTGGTGTGTGGATCACGAGCTGTTTTCACCGCGACTCACGACTCAAGACACGATGTAGCGGTGGCTTGGCAAGCCAGGAAACCTCCACTAATCTCACTAAAGACATTCCAAAATCAAAAATCATTCCTAAAACCTCAGAATTGAATTTGGAAACTGGAATCTTGATCATGATCCAACTTCATTTTTTTTCGTGGACTCCTTTGGAAAAACAAAAAAAATCACCCCACACCCCATCCACGAAAACGTCAAGGCACTGTTGGGTTGCTTCCATTGGATGTTGTGGCCTTGTTACCAGAGATGCTACAGCGGAGACCAACAGGCTGATGATACGTCCACTGAGATGACAACTGAAAGGACACTGGCGCCTGCGCCTGGCCAAGATAGTCTGAAGCTGCCAGGATTGTTTTTTTCAATGGTGCATGGAAGAAACTATGAGCTGTGGTCAGAATTTGTGGTTCTTCGAAAAGACATTGGAAATTGTTGATTGGACCTCATGTATAGTGAGTAGCATTCTCGGTCGATAGTGGAACTGACCAGCTGCCAGTCAACATCTAACGGCTTCAAGCCACCCCCCCGGCTCGGACCGTGAGCGGCAGCCGCATGAAGCTATCAGGAGCCTGAAATTAGAGACGTCGTTGGGGTGGACGTGACAGAACAGGGAGACAGAAATGAAGGCAAATGAAGGCATGCCAACCTTTCAAATTATGTACTGTGTATTCAAAGAAAAGGTGGTTTGAGGTGCCAGCGTTGTTTACTGCAGTTTCAAAGTCGAAGGGCACAAGCAACACAACATTCAAAATCTTGCAACGGCCTGAAAGCCCATTTTGGTTCCATTGGAACCAGATTGCAACTTCCGCTGCTCCCAGGGCATCAAAGGTCTCTCCACATCTGGCTCCTGGCTTTGAAGTGAAGGTTCCATCTTAGCTTCAAGCCATCTTCAACTACCATCAACTGAATCTCACCTCTCCATCTTCCTCTGGCACCTCCTCCATGCCTTGCGTCCTCCTCAGCTTGTGGACCGGTGAGCACTGCAAGAGGCGGTTCACTATTTCTGTAGCATTTTAGCATTGACTCGTTATCTCTCCAAAGTTTATAGATTCATAGCTTGTGGCATTTTCCTTACATGATTCCATGATCCAACTATATGAAGAAGAATAGATGAGAAGATGCTGAAAAGTCATGGAAAACTCAACGTGGCCCTTTGGGAATTGCTCCCAAATGCTGACCTCATGTGCCGTTTCCGCGCACTTTCTTTGGGCTTCTTTTTGCCCTGCGCCTGGGCATGCAAAGCAGGCAGGCTTTGGAACAAGAGGACTCAGACCAAGTATAATTATGTACAATGTACTTAGACATATACATACTCACAAGTTGCAATTGCAGTAAACTGGACTTGTTTCTTTGCTTTCCATTCCGGAACCAAGTAATCGAGGGAATTCCATTAGCAATCTATGCATAGAACAGGAGTAAAGGATCCTCCAGACACTTTTGGTGAAGCTGTCAGCATGTTGAGTTCAAGACAAACGCCAGGGCAGCAAGTATCGCCAGAAGGACTACACCTGAACCAGGGCAATTGCCTGACTAGCCTCTAAAGTTGCTGGAAAATGGTGGGCCATAACCCCTATCGTCACCTTCACACAGAAGTTGAAACAAAGCCAAGGTCGACACCAGCACCAAGGGCCCACCACAACGTTGGATGTGTTAAACCTAAGCATGCAGCTGGCAGCAGATTTGATCCTCTGCAACTTTAGTGTTGTTTCAAATCCATCAGCATTTTGAAGCATCTTTGAAGGATTGCAGCCAGAAATTAAGGTTCCAGCCTCTGGAAAAAGTGTTCTGGGCCAATGCCTCTCAACACAACTCTTATGGCAAGTTTCAGAACATTCAGGGAAAACAACAGGCCTGCCACCAGCAACTTTAAACAAAGCCTTTAGGTACCATCTCTCACAGTTTGGGGGTGGCTCATTCATACACCACTCAGCTGATTCGCTGATTCACCAGGCGCCTTAGGTGTTTGCCTTGGAGTTTCATCACCTGAAGATTTGGAGTTTCGGAAGTTTCCAAAATTTTCCATCAATTCGGATCTTTCAGAAGATGGTATCGCATGGGTCTCATGATACACCGCTTAAAAATGGAATCTTGACCGATTGTGCTTGGAGCCTGCACTTGAAACCACCGGTGCCGGTGTTGCTGGTGCGGGCGCCAACGCCGGCGCTGGTGTTGGCGCCGTTGGCTCCGGCGCTTTGCAAGTCTTTGGTCCAGAGATGGCCTGAAAATCACACTGCCTAGTGAAAGGTTGCCACCTCCCCAATCGAAACAGCATTCCAACCTTTGGTGCAACCACCAGGGAATCGCTCTCTGATCCCAACCAACAGCCATGAGTATCGGTAAACCTCATCACAGGAAAAATCTGAAATGATCCAATGATCTCAAAAAAACTTGATGGAAAATCATCTTTGAATCCATGCATCCAATGCATCCAAGTCACCACGTGAAGTGGATGCATGTGGGATTGCTGGCACAGCTTGCCCTCAGGATTTTTTGCCGCCAAAACCACCAAGATGGGGAGAGAGGTCATGTTGCTGCCCAGTGGCTGGCACTGAAGCGCATCTGTTAGGAAGGCACCATTGGGCAATGCTGGTGCTTTGGCCATGGCATCTTTGTACCTGGCACCAGCGGATCTTGTATGTACAGCAACTCAAATAATGATAATAGATGACAATGGTACAAGCACTAATGAAAATGATGATGATGATGATGATGATGATGATAACAACAATAAATAGCAATTGTATGCTGATTCTGCTGCTATATAATACACATGTATATATTTGCTCATGTTTATATGTGTGTAACTATATATATACATACGTATACATATAATAATATTATACCATATAATACTATAATGTTATTGCATATGTGACTCCATGCCATTTCCCATCATTAACCATCAACCTCATTCTGACCGAGGTACCCTTGGCCAACAGCTGCACAGCTCACACTTTGAGCACCTGCCAGTGGAAGCCTGACAGATACCATTGAGCAATTGGGCCATGGCAAAAAACTTCGAAATTTCTCACCTCCCATCTTTTCTATGGCCCAAAAAAAAACAGTGTTGCCTTTCTGGGCGTTTTTTTCTTCACAAAATCCTCTCGGTTGTGTCAGGTGCTACAATCATATTGAACAGCACCATCCCCGTAATCCAGAACTCAGTCAAGATACATTGCTCCTGCCAGTCGCAAGCCTGTATCAAGTTTCATCAGCAAGAGGACTGCCAAAATTTGATATTGCAGGAGTAAAGGGGCTGCAAGATCTGTGCAAAATTGTTGTTCATTGGATGAAAATATGGTCTTAAATCTTCTTCTCAAGCTTTGAAAAAGGACCAAACACAACGCGGCCAGCATGGTACCTCGCGGCGCCATAGGAGTTCCCACGAATGCGGCTTCTGTTTCAATCCATCTAACTACATCCAATTTCCTGTTGTATGTGGATCGAAGAAATCGAAATGGAAAGGCCCTTAATTGGCCATTGATAATACTCACACCTTAAGGACTCATCCTTTCAAGTTAGAGTAGCTGGCATGATCTGTATTGCAGTCACATGTGCCCTTCATGAATAGATATTGTATAGATTCAAAAATCCTGTAATCCTCATCTATCAAAGCTCAGTCACTGGAGCCAACTGCTGGGAAATTTTGGAGTTGACAAGGGAGACGTGTGAAGATTCAACCTGAAGGTCTAATATTTCAGACTTTTTCAACATTCAACTAGGCCTTCCTGTTTGTATGCCTTCTGCATCGAGGATGCTGAGTTTGTACGTTCTAGAGCTCTGGGACTCTTGGAGGATGAAATTATGTTTTGAATCTCATAAGAAATGTTGGGTAACTTATGCTCCACTTCCCCAAAAGTCCAGCAATACTTTTTTTGCAAATCTATCAAAGCCCAGCGGGTGAGGCCAAGCGTGTTCCTCACATTAGTGCAATCTTCCAAATATATGACTGTGCCTCAAAACAGCTCAAACAAACAACATTAGAAAGGCTGCTACATGTTGTAGGAGCACAAGTAGCATGTCCAAACAGCCTGTCTAGTCAAATCTCAAATCTGGACCCTTGCTTTTGAGGCATAGTGATATAGGCGTTTCATGCAAGCAAAAGCCATGCTAGACATTTTTTCTGGGATCTTGGACAACCACAAAATCCTAAACCTTTGGGAAGTTGAGGATCAACAATTTCTGCACCACGAAACGCCTATCTGAAAGGCCCTTGAATCGACAGCTGCGAGGTTCACAGCTAACGGTAATGCAATGCATCTGCATCCACTGCATCACAGTGACCAGATTGACATCACAGCTCTTGAAACGAATTACTGACAGGTTGGGAAGTCCATGGAAATCCCGCAACAAAAGTGACAATTATTGGAATGCAAAGTTTGGGAGGTGTTGGATATGTTGGCGCTGCTGCGCTAGTTGAAAATATATAGTTTCTCTTAAAGGGCTTCAATCAGCACAAAAACCGCTTCAACCAATGTCTGTTTCACTTGTGCCAAGAAAAATAAACCCAACAATCTGCGACAAATTTCAAGGCATCCGTGGCCGAAGAAACACCAGTCACCTGGGATGGGACGAGGAAGTCATATTGGATGCAAGTGGCAAAATTCCATGATTCCTGCGAAAGGTCGCAACAAATTGAAACAAGACCGATGGATTCATATATCCTCAAATTACAACTTTGAGATTGCTCCTTTTCCAAGCATTTTCTGAAGCATCCACAGCTACAACAGCTACAACCCTATGGGAAAATATCTCCATTCTGCTTGTACAGCATACCATCACCTCCCAACAGCCCTTCACTCATCACCCTTGGGCTTCGGCATTCCATGCCGCGTCAGCAAGGCTTCGAAGTCGCGAAACCTGCAGGTGTGATGCCGTCAGGAGGGTTTTCCCCGCCACTCAGTCACTAAGGAACGAACAGATCCGCGCGTTCAGGGCCAAAGATACGACTGGCTTCTTTCATAGTGTCCTGACAAAAGGTGAGATGTCAATCTCCCCAAACCTTGCACTGCTTTGGTGCATAGCACTGTCCCTTGACAGACTAAGGCCAAGAAAACTGAACAGGCTTTCTATGTGATGGAACACCAATATTTGCCCTGGGGGAAGGTCCATCATCCTTAAAAATATGCTTTTCAAGAGGATGCGAAGATCAGAACTGGACAAAGCATTGTCATGAAACAGATCTAATTAGCCCGAGATTCAAAATGTTCTACAAGTCTGCAAGACACTGGATCTGCAATCTGCAAGATACATTGGGTCCTCCCGAGTTTGCTGCTGATTATTGAGCCGCTTGATGCTGGCTAGAAATTTGTTGAAGTCCTGACCGATGGCCATGGATTTTCTCGCAGGCAAATCAGTTACAAATTATTTCATAATTATTTCATAAGCTGTTCTGATCATGGCTGTTGCCAGATCCGAAAGCCACATGTTGAGATGATTCTAATAGTTCACGAGTCAGGTCGGACAAGTAGAAAAATCCATGCAGTTTTCATATTTGTTTTCATAACTACACCCTTAAGATTCTCATTTGAACTACTTTTAGACAAGCTCAAGTTCCGTGATTTTATACGATTCACTCGGTGTCATCTCAAAGCCTACCGAGATCATCTGCTCCTCGATAGGCAGCCGTGATCTTGCCAACCTTGGAGTTCCCATCAAACGATGCACAAATGAATAACCAAGGGCATCCATCAGCATAAGAAAAGGCTTCACAAATCCAGATTATCACTTTATCACTATGCCACCCTCGAATCTCATGTGAGTCCAAGATTCTATTCTTGTATGCATAATATTTCCAACCGGAAAAAACTGAAAAAACATCAACAGAAGATTTTAGGAGAAGACACAGCGAAAAAAAAAGAAAAGAAACAAAAAACCACTTGGCACTGAGACCAACTGAATTGACTGAGAATCCCGACCTGAAAAAGGCCTTTCCATCCACAACCGGCGGCCGAGAACCCACCGTACTCGCGTCATCACGGGACGGCAGAGATGCTGCCTCCGAGATCTCACTGATCCACAGAACTTGAACGGATTCTGTTTACAACTTATGCTGGACATGTACAACTATTCTGAATTCCCACCATCTATGACAACTTTTGTGCAGGTCATGTCAAAAAAACGACACGTTGGTCGCTACTGAGAGTCTACAACTCCTTCTAAGGTGCATTCTGGGATAGGTTTGCTGCAGTCAACTGCAGCAAAGTAAAACCATTCATAGAGCATAATCAGAAAAAATGTTGTAATCTATGGAGTTGTATGAACCTCCGCAAGTCATGAATCTTCATGAATCCATCGTCCAAGTCGCCGCAGGAGCACGTCCTCCATGTCCGCCAAGAGGCTCGGAAAGGAAGGCCTTTCAACCCGGCTTTCAGCGGATTGACGAAAAATCAGGTCAAAATACCTCAGATACCTCCCTATGAACAGCTCTCCCTTTGTGTTACACATTTTGCTTCAGAATTCCACCCCAAGACCTTGCATCAATGGAGCCACAAGTGTGCATCATCAAGGCTCAATGCTTGTCCCTATTCACTCTTGGGCGTCGAAGTTGAAATGCAAAGTTCAGTCTACGAAAATCTCTGTTAGAGCACTCAGCGGAAAGTGGGTTCAAACATTGAAACCTTCTGGCATTTCAGCTAGTGCAGCTCTACAAGTAAAGGCAATGCTAGGCTGCAGTGGCATCAGTTCGCATCGCATAGTGCCATCTGCTTGACAATGTTAAGTGCATTAGCAAGCTGAAAGGAGTAAGAAAGTCTTCAAGTTTCACACCAACCTGACATCTTGAAATAGGGTCACAGAATTTTGACAAACAACAGATATCTTCTCAAGGTATCTGAGGAAATCCACAAACAAAAACCCATTAAACAAAGGCTCCGGGTAAACCCAACCTGTGCCGGAGGTGCCCCAGGTCCAGGTGAAAACCGGGGAACTTCCCGAGATGGACCTGGAAAAAAAAACCGTGGCCAGGTCTGGTGGAAGTCATGAAGGTTGAAGATGACATGGAGTCAGCGGAGTTTCTGTATTAAATCCTATAATATAGATTTATAGATTTAGGGAAGGTTTTGTTTCAGCAAATCTGTGGCTTATGGCGTATCTTTAATTTTGAATAATTTTGAGCGGAACACAAATCAGGTGGCAGGTTTTTTTCGGTTTGAAGGTGACCTTTTTTGCACTGTGAAGTTCCACAACAAGAATCCTCACTCGAATCAATCCTGAGACATGCAGAGAAGCTGAGAAACAGAGAAGTCGTAAAATGATGCCCAAGCTACCGTAGCCGAGTTCACCAGCAGTTAGTGGCATGGTACCCTCAGAGGATTCAAAGTGACAAACTTCACTGGATAGTCGACGACGTCACTCTGGGAGTCCAACTCGGAAGTAGTCATCACTCATCAGAGATTTTAATTCTCCCAGCTCTGCTTCTTTGTGCTGGTCATCCTGGATATGGCAACTGCGACAACAGCACATCATGGAAGACTGTCAGTCTCAGAGTTTGGTGAAAAACGAAGTTGGATCTGCAGGTCATTCTCCAATGGATATCAAGGATGTCATACCTGCGTATCACTATATCATAGCCTCATCCAGTGCATCAAGATGTGAAAATACCTGTTAAATCACAAGTCATCTCAGACTCCTGTATCTCCTTTAAGACAGCCTGCTTGAGGCTTTCCAACCTCAGACAAATGATTCACCTTCCAAGAGAAACGTCAGAAAACGGCAAAATCTGCTAGTTTCCATCTGCCTCAGAATCTGCTTCTTCAGGGAGCCCAAGGTTTTGTAAAGCTCCTGCTTTCGCGGGAAAAAAGCATCACTGAGTTGTGAGTACACTGTTTCAAAGACCATGCAGTAAATCTGCCAAATCAATCAAAATCTAATCCACTCCAAGCTCATTTCATCAATCTCATTTCATCTCGTACCGTAACATCTACAGCATCATAATATCTTATCTCATCTGATCATCCCTCATCTATCTGGTCATTTCTGCGCAATGCTAGCGTGCTGAAACCATCCTGCAATAGTTTTTTTCACTTCTGACTTGAATCCCTTGATGTTCTGTTCTGATCGCATGCTTTCATGCATTTTGGGGTGCATGGTTTTTGTTTCGCAGATGGCACCTTCTCTTCATCTTGTAGCTGTTCCCATCTCTCTTTCGACTCCACCAATTCCACCTTCACAACTGAGGAATCTCGGCATCATATCATCAATCTGCACTGAAGGCGCCTGCAAGGCCGAGGTCTTCCGGTCCAAGTTGGCGACGCTGGCACGGTGTTCCTCCGGTGCAAGGGAGTTAGAGATGAAATGTCTGGAAATATATGGCATGGAAGATCAAAGCATGTCTACATAATAGCAGCATCTAATTATGATACCGTATCTAGATTTAGATCAATTTCCCGGAATATTCTCTGAGGTTACCACGGGATCTTTCTGTCTGTATACACCAACTGTTTGTTTTCTTCATCGTATCTACTAAGAAGTCTTCATATCCTAGACCACCAGCCACCGGTCTCCTCACAAGTGAGCCTCAGCCATCGGTGCAAGGACATGAAAGGCAGAACAATGAAAATACATTAAAATCCCCAAAAAAGGTCTGAAACACCTTCAACACTTTACACTTTAAACGTCAGACTGCAGACCTCTTAAAAACAAGGTAACTATCGGCAAAGTTTCAGATCCCATCATTCCATCTCAAGGTCCGATGGGCCACAGGTGAAAAACAAAACGGCACATCATCAGACGAAACTCCTACTGTCTTGCATCTCCACATCTGAAGGGATGTCTTCGAATCATACCTTGTTAGTGGATGTTAGTGGAAACATCAACAACAACAGGAGATGACTCGGACATTTGCAACTTTCAACCATGAAACTCCATCTTCTTGATCTCCTGTTCCAGGCTGTTCACCTGGAAAGAAGGAAAATGCAGCAAAAAGACTGAGAGAACTTGCTGGACAAATGAATGGCATTGTCATGATATTCTGTGGATCCATACCTTTCCACCTGACCCAAAAGCGTACCTTCCTTTGAAAGGCCCGCTGGATGACTTGAATGCCAACGGTAAGTTGGTCCTGGCCAGGCGGCAGTCTGTCTCTCTGGGAAGTTCTGCGAGATTAAAGCTGAAAATGTCACTGCAGCATACAACTCCTCACTGTTGCCATAGTCACCATAGTCGGACCCCCGTTCCATGCTGAAAGATGCCCGACGCGTCACTGTGGCCAAGTTATCTTGCATTGGTGGAGAAATCTTCCTTCCCAGTGACTAGTGACTAGTTTTGGAGGGGTGGATAGTGGAGATAGTGGGTGGTTAAGATGTTCAATGCAACAAAGTGCTGGATCCAAAAATGAAGTCATGGAAAGGTGACCTTCAAAGGTGCATCACGCTGAGTAGCCGCGCGGCTACTTGATGGCTTGATCATGAAACAACACGGGAGCGGCTGGGTGGCAAGGCGCTTCCCCGCCACAAGTGATCAAAAGTTTTGCCTGCATCATACAATGATTGAAATTTGAATACATCTAGAACAAATCCATACAAATAATCAAAGCCACAGACCAAGGGAAGCACCAAAGTGCAGTTGAAAACGGTGTTAGCTCACCCTATAACAAAATGTGTTCCTTATCATTATCCCTGGATCACTCTACTGCAAGCTTGCAAAGTCAAGTCCACACCCTGTCACCCGTTTTCCTCTCATGTTGAGACGCGATGGAAGTTAACTTCCAGGCAAGGGACGAACTACATGGCCAAGCTCTGATGTGAATGGCCTTTCATCATCTTTCATCCAAAAGATATGTGAACTTTGCCTACGGATTTTTGAGAGACTTCCATGAGATGTTGTTTCTTTCGTGAATTGTGAGCGTGTCTCGCGAACATCGCATTCTGCTCAGGCCTGAATTCGTGAAACAGAGGCAGCACCGTGACAGGTTGCATGCAGCCTGCGACAC
This sequence comes from Breviolum minutum Mf 1.05b.01, assembly GCA_000507305.1. NCBI lineage: Eukaryota > Dinophyceae > Suessiales > Symbiodiniaceae > Breviolum > Breviolum minutum. Next base: position 22,831 of record DF243255.1, on the reverse strand, counting down.
GCGGAACCTGCTGTACACTGGGCACTGCTCTTGCCGTTGTTTGAAAGCCTACAAACTGATCTTACACGTTGGAATCCATGAAAGCAGTCACACGTATTACTGTAGCGATTCAAAGCATTCCACATCTTGGCTAGGTACCAAATGGTACCAAAAGCTCCAGACCCAACATCAGATAAATTGTTGTTTGAAGACATTCACCACACGCTGGGACTTTTTTGTGAAAATTTATTGATAGCTTCTCGCGATAAGACTTCGGCACTGATAATGTGCATTGACCGACTTGGAGCAGTCAGCGAATTCTCACGGATCCTGCTCATCGTACCTACATCACCAGGCCACAACCCTAACGCAACAATGGGAAGCTGCAGAAGAGTCGAGCCTTTCAGTTGCCATCAAACATGCCAGGTCCCACTGTCCCCCCACACATTCATCTCTAAAGGGCACTGATCCTCCTCCGTGGCTCTATGGTCTCCGTAGACTCCACGCTTCCGGTCCTGCATTGCCAATACCAAGTGGCCCTTAGAGAGAACAGCAGGGACCACTGTCATACCTTGTCATACCTTATCAACATGTCACTTTGTGAGAATCTAAAGTTGAGCAAATGAATTTGGATCATTGCCGGGCACTGTTCGATTGAAATAAGGAAACCTGAAAAACATCAGCCATCGCTGCGCCATCACTGTGGTATGTTGAGCCAATGCAAAAAGAAAACTCCAGATGTAAAATCCCAAAGAGTCCATCGGAAGACCCATCTACCGGCATGCGAACATAATGCACCTGGCCATTGTTGGATGCCTTAAACAAAATTTCTTCCAACCAGCGAACCCTCTCCTCATTGGGCCGTTGCCGCAGCTTTGCCTTCCAAGCCAGCCAAAGCGGGGTTTCCATCCATCAGTTTCGTTGCATGCAAGCACAAAGAGTTACTTCCGAAAAAAGGATTCTGTGTCAGAGGTTTTGGAAACACTACAAAAAAAAAAACAGAAAGAAAGTTAAGGAAAATGCAAACACATCTCATACAAAAGGCCTGAACAATCGCCACACAAACGAACCGTGGATATTGCCTTCTTAAGGAAAGAAACAATGTGTACATCCATCAAGGTCCCACCTGCATCAACGTGTGGCTGACCACACCAATTCTCACCTGATGCTTCAGCAAAGCGGCACGAAGCTAGCCAACAGCAGAAACTGATGAATTTTACCCTCAAAACTTAGGTATAGAAGATGGAGGGTGATCTGATCGCTCTAGCCATGAAAATGAGACTTCCGTTCCATTCAATCTTTCATTACAGTAGCGCTTTCCGCAATCGTTCTTCTTCTAAACACCGAACCTCACATTTCTGACACAAGCCAACTGACGTGGACCCGGACCTCCAGCTGCCGAGTGTCTGCCCGCAGTCTCTTGAAGGCGTCCTCTGAAAGGCTTCGTGTGTGGCTGAAGTTGGAACATGGAAACATTAAACCTGCAAAGTGATGTATCAAACATAGTGCCTCAAAATACCCTGAAAAAGAAAAAAAACTTGAGATCATGTTATGTCTTAACGACCAGCACTGGAACAGCTTGCGATCTTGACCGCCTTCATCTTGACAATGGGCGTAGTGTCGGTGACTGTTGAGGACTTTTCCTGCAATGAGAAATTCTCGCTTCACTCGAATGCACTTGTGCATGTTGGGACGCTATCTCCGACTGTACTTTCAAGAAAACCGATCCCTTGCAGTCTGTGAGCGGCCTTCTACCGTACCAAACGATGAAAGAACGAATGATGTCTACATACAGGTTTGAGTCCTCCATCTCATTCTTCACCATATCAAGCTCTTCGCTGACATTTTTAAGCTCGATCTGCAAATTCATGACCTTAAAATGTGGCTTGTTGAGCTGCAATACAAATCGCAACGACGCTTTGTCTGCCATTGAATCCCTCAAAAAATGGGAACGCACGGGGAAAGCACTCAACAATCGTTTCGTCCTTAAAAGCTGATTCAAATAACAGCTAGATACGAGATATGAGCCAAAGAATTTCTTTTGGAAAAATCATGCCAAAACTTCACAAAGGATTCTTAAAGGATTCTTAAAACTGAAGATATGATCTTCACCAAAAACCCCGCCATCCAAAGGGGTTGGAATCTGTCTCGTTGAGTCTACGACCACTTCATTCAGCTCGGTATACTGCTGCTGAACCTGGAGGTCCACAGGGAGCCACAGCAATCACTATGAACACAAATATTAAAATGACAAAAATATGTTGAAAGTAAATGAGATATTGTAAATGTATGTAAATATATAGTATGATGTTTTCATTCTTTCACACCAAACAACATTAGAGTATTAAATTTCATGCGATGTAATATTATACCTTTGATACTATATTAGCATGTTATGGCATCATATTGTTCAAATATGTGATATCATTTCATGTCACATCATATCATTCATCTCATATAACATAATATGGTATAACATGATATAATAATATCGTACAATAAAATGTAGTCCAGTATATTGTAACCTAACATAGTATCACACCATTCCCAGAACCATAACATAACCGTACCACACCTATACTATGTGGCTACACGACTTCCCCGTCACTTTTAACTTCCACCCACCTGGGTCAACTCCTCCTGCTGCTGTCGGTAATCGACTGCACGGTGGTCGAACTGAGTGTTGATAAAGGCCTGCGGCCAAGCAAGTGATGAAGGCTTAAGGCAAGGCCAACTTTTTTGATGCAAATGATTTATGTATCACAAGTTGACTCAGCTGTATAATTCTTGCATATTCGTGCGTCTCCTGAAGACCAGTGTCCATTGTTCCATACCAGGCTTTGTTTTTAGCATCTGCATTTTAAAATCCCAGTCGTCCTTGTACCTCTCTACAACAAAAAAATGGTGGCGCAAAAAAATCAGCAGAATCTTCCATCAAACGAGACTCCGAGACGACCCAACCAAAACACATCAAGGTATCACCGGTTTCACCAGCCCATCGCCACAAGGTACCTCCTTAGACTTGATCCGATCCATGGCTTGGCTTAGTTGAGCCGTCAATTTGTCCAGCTGTACCTGGATACACCAACTCTCAGATATCGGATGTGCAGTACGGTACCTTACGATGTATTTGGCTTCTTAGGAAGCCTTGCAGAGTTTGTTATGTGTCACTCTTGAACATCACACATAGAGTTTTAAGTCTCTAAAGGTGATGTTACGGTGATGTTTGAAGACCCAGATAGCAAACCCTGCCTTACTGCCTTACTAAAATGCTTTTGTGAGTTGCACCATCTACTTTCACCCCGGTGTATCTGGATGTGCGATGCTTGATTTTTGCACATAACTTTGGCTGGTTTGTTGTAGGCTTTTTCTGGGAAACTCAACCTGAATGTTAAAAGTTGCTAAGTTCTTTTCGCTCTAAAAACGTCCAAACAACTGAACCCATCACTCCCATGAGCACCTTCGAAGCTGGAAACTGCGACTCGATCACCTGACGAGAGGATGACTGCAAGCAAAAAGAGCGTTGGAAAATCATGTGAATCAGAAACAGAAGAAATTCCAAAGCATTCCCCCACCTGCTTGTACTGTTTTGTTTGCTGCAGGTGTGTCCTGGCCACAAGTGCCGATGTGAACTTTTGTGACTAAGAAGTTGGTCCTGTGACCTTCAGCCTGTGCTTCTCCTGATCCCCCCTCCTAAGCCGGGGGAAGTGCAACCCTTGAAACGACGCTCCTCCATTCCTTAGAATCGTTGGGCATGGTGACTTTCAGCTTTGCCGAAACCCTTTCAACCTGGCACAGCCAGCTTGCGAGCGACATTATCCGCCTGGGAAGGATGCAAAATACGAGTACGTGTATATAGCCACTATATAGATATAATCTTGTATAAAAACATGTGTGTGAATCCCTGACAGGTGAGGCATTTCAAGGCCTTGTTCAAACCTCCTGGTGTGAACCACAATCCTATGTCACCTTGGAGATGATACAATGCATGTCTTCAATAATCTTCGGCGACCTCAAGAAGCCATTCTTTCGGGTCCACGTTCGCCTGGAGGACCTGGTTTGGGCGTCGAGATCCTTCCCTTCTGTTGAAAGCTCAAGTGGTTTTAAACGTTTGCACCTGCATCATTTTTTGGTGGGAATCAAGATCATCCTACACTAGGGTGCCTGATGATCATTATCATCATCCTCAGGAGGAGGTTTCGGCGCATCCTCCTGTGAAACGGCATTTGCTGGCCGGCAATAGATACCAAAACATTCAACCAGTCCACGATTCAGTTGGGACTTACTTCCACCACGACAAAATGCTGAAGTGAAAGCACAGAAATCCCAATGTTGAGTGCTTCCAGTGGCAATCACAAGAAAAAAACAACTCCGCAACTCCCAAAGAATCTCACCCACAACCTGCCCCAACCCAACCATCTCTGGCTCCTGGTACATCAAATCATCCTCCTCACCATCGCCTGGCATCTCTTCCTGACCGAAATCAGGTGATTCATATCTTCCAAAACCGGAGGGCTGCAGCTGCACTGATGGACTCGCTGTGGCCGGACCTCCCCGACTGAATGGATCTCAGCATCGCTGTCCACGTCTGCTTCATCTGCCATGCCCTAGCAAAGCATTCTGCAATGCTTTACAGAGAAACATCAAAATCAAAAGTGTTTTTGTTCAATGTTCATGTAAAAATCCAAAACAGTCACAAACGTTCTACTTCTGCCAAGACCTCTTCTGCTGCCCCAGCTTGCTTTGGGAGTCTCGAAAACGTCTATTCACTTGTTATATCTCTTTCCAGCAACCCATCTCTGCCTCATCTGGATATGTGGGAGCATGGAATTCGAAGCTGGCCCTCCGGAGGGCCTGCGCATTGACATTTGAGCAGGTGCCAAGTAAATTCATGTAAATACTGCAACTCTTTAGGATCATCATATATCATCAATCCACCATATGAAATCATATAAAATTTCATTTAAAGCGAGGCGCCAGCCACTTCGGCCCAGTGCATCAAGTTTGCTTACGGATCCCATAGTTTTCAAAAGCTGCTAGAGGATGCGAATACGCCAGGTGCGTTCAACCCCACCCGCTAGCTAGCAGCCTTAGCCCCATAACGTCCTATGTTCGCAACTCGTTTTGTCTCTCCGGGTCTCACAAACCAAAAGCGTGTTGCAAAGCCTGAGAACCGGTTCTTCTCAAATCCTGGATGTTCCTCCCAAAATCTATGAACAGTCCCTACAATCTACAAAAGTCTTGGTTACCCTTATGAAAGTGTTACAGTACCTCAAAGCCTTTCACTCATTACGAATGTCATTGGATTCTTGGGTGTCCTTTTCAAGAGTCTGCGGTGATGCCTTGGTAGAAACGGATTGAAATGGCTTGTTTTTTCCCTCCTTACTACAACCGCCACCAGAAATCCATGTGCAATGAGGCAAATTGCTGAGCATGTTCCATACATCTCCTGCTCTTCCTACTCCACTGCTAGAGTTCTGATGCTTTTATTCAGTGGCCTCACTGAGCAAGGTATGTAGAACTTGACAAACTGCATCACCATGGCCAGACTTCAACTTGCCGATGCCACCAGGCACCTTGGGTCATGGAATCAGACTGGCTTGACCAGTGATGGTTGATTTGTAAAAGCTGCTGTCTTGTGCAGATGTCCTGCAAAGCATTTTTCCTCTGGCTATCACTGTACAAGCCATACAGAAAACCCATGAGATTCTGCAGCTTCCACTTCTGGAGCAAGGCATAGTTAGCCATGCTTGTTTGCTCCATCTTTGAGAAGCTCAGAGTGAACCCACTGCAGCCAGCACAATCATCCACATTCCGCATCATCCATATCCACAGAGTTCAAGATGGCATTCATGTCGCAGACCTTCAGGGCTGCCAAGCTGAATTCCCCACACACAGACACCAAGCCGTGGCAAAGGTGAATCATTCTTTCTAGCAATGTGCAATGTGAAATGTCTATACAACCCAAACATCAACTGAAGCCTGTCCTCACCATGTGTTTGCAAACCAACAAAGTCTGAAGGACCAGCGAGGCGGAAGGATCCTTGCAATGGTTGCTCTCGTTGTCACAACAACATTTTATCCAATGAATCCATTGAGAGGGATGCAAAGGTTGCAACAGAAACACCTTTTAGTCGAAAGTTTCGACCCAACAACTTCCTTCAGCCAATCCGATCACTCTGAAGCATCACCTCCCGGGGCCCCGCCTCGTTCCAGCTTCAGCCGCTCTAGGAACTCATCACGCGTGTAGATGCGATGACCCAACTGTCGTTTGTATTCCTCAGAAACAGCTGTGATACAACACAGCTGTTTAGGTGATGGAAGGCCAAGATCCAAACCACTGACCAGGTCCCAGGTCCCATTTGATGTCAAGTTTCCATCTGCGGGCTGTAGCAATGACCCAGGCTCCTGCGATTGGATTCTTTTTTCATCAAAAATGATGGCCTTATACTTCTACCTTCCACTCGAAGAAGCTTGGATCAAACACTCCCAAACTCTGCTGGCCTTTAGGACTGTCCAATGTGTCTAATGAGTCTAATGAATGGAAGAAGCTTAGCAACTCAATACGCCCCCTGACATCTACCTATCACTTCTCCTATGACGTTGATAGCACAAACAGAACCAAAGTGTGTTGAGTATGACCAGTCCAGAAGGAGTACTTCTTGTACTCCAGCCACTTGCCAAGACAAGCGAGCTGAATCCTGAGACAACAAGTTCAAATCTGGCAATTTTTAGAGCTTAGTTGGTATGTCCATCGATACTAGTCCAACTCAAGCAAAAGCAGCAAAACAAAAAGGACAGCAGGCCAAACTGTGTGTAAAAGAGTCTTCCAACTACTTTCCGAAAGCTACAAACGCCTGCTCTGCCGTGCCAACATCAAATCATCCCACAGTACTCCAGCCATATCCCCCAGTAATTTCCGAAGAGTGGCCAGCCAACGCCATCTTCTCCTCGGATGTTGAATCCAGAGAGGCTCGTGTAGATTTTGCCAATGCTATACCTGTCAAGATGAAGGCTGGATGCCCAGCAAGTGATTGAGCTCGTTGCATCTTTTTCTAATTCTAATGACTGTGCAAATGAATCTGGATAAGCATGCCTGAGTGGGCCAACAAAAGCATTTTCCATGTCAATCTGATCCTCTATAAACTGTTCAGTGTCCCAACCATCAATTTGCAGCTTGGGCACCCAATCTCGCCAGCCACCAGATTTGGTGCAGTTGCCTTAGTTGCGACTAGATGGGCTACTGCCATATGATATCTCTAAAGGTCTCATATTGACATATTGTCTAATGAGGAACAACCTGAAATTACATCTGCAATGTCGCAGGTTCATTTTCAGACCGAACGAATTTGGCATAACCTTTGCATCCAAAGCACTGAAGATGTATCACCCTCAGGCAAAGGTCCATCGTACAGCTCCTTGAAACAGCAATCAAGGTTGCAATAATCTTCTCCTTGTGCTGCAAATACTCCTTCTTCATCATGTTATTGTTCAAGAAAATGTCGAGGTCAAGAGATTTGAGGACAAGAGACTTGGTGAGCTATCTTCCCTCAAAACTGAGAGGAAATATCACCTTCAAAGGATATTATTTGGCACAATCAACTGCAGCAAGCTCTATCTGTGAATCAAAGCTATCAAGGGTTTACTAGCTTTATCACATACATCAACTACTCAACTACCAGTGCTACAAGCATTAAGTTGCATTGGAAGTTGTGCCAAGACTCAATGGAGTGGAGCGAAAAGTTGATCTTCGGATTATCGCCTCCAAGGAAACAAAACAAGTCGAGTTGATGGACACAAACCTTCCAATCCTTCACTCTTTCACCTTGAACAATGGAAAAAATTCAATGAATTTAATGCCATTTTCAGGTTAAACATGTTATACTGGTGATTCCAAGGTCCGTGCTTGCTTCCTTGGACGCTTCAAGGTACTTCCAGGTCATCCAATTCTCTCCATTCTGATCCTCCCACGAGCAATATATTTGCTGACACCACTGCAAGACAACGAATTACGCTGACCCAGCCTTGTGGTACTGATTTAATCCTTGCCAAAGCAACTTCAGATTCCGATTGCAATAGAGGTAATACCTCAGTGGGAACACTTGGCAAACCGTCCATGCGGCAATGTGGAAGAAAAAACTAGGTATTGCCAAGGCACTTGCATCCATCGCAGCCATCTGACTTGATACGCTTCAAAGCCTTCTTCACTGGCTTTGATCGATTGAAGTTCGTCCAGTCCAACCTTAGATAGCTGGATGACTCATCAGCCATCAATCCACGCTATCCGCTTCACCTATTGGCTACCACCGACAGCTTGCAGCCAAAAGGCACACCATAGTATGGTTGCAGTTCTGGCAATGGCATGCGATCTCTACTCCTCCAGCCAAACTGATAGCTTGTTGATTCCCAAAAAATATCCATCCAACACATCAACACTTGATCGCAAATTTCACCCACACCTCCCAGTGGTGATGGTGAAAAAGCCCTCATATGCCAGGCGCGCCAAAAAGGTTGGATCCTGCCAACTCACCCAAGGTCGAAGGTGAATTTGATGAAAAATTCCAAGGTCCCGGACCCAAATCTGCTTGTCTGTCCCGTCAAACCTGGATCTCTCACAAGCATTGGAAAGGTTTGACATGTCCCTGGCATATTCTTTGCTTGTGCCTTTTACGGCAAATGTTGACTCATGCATATCTTTCGGCAGTCTTGCTGTTTACCACTGGCAGTATGGACAAATTGTTGGAGAGGTCTCTAGCATGATTGAATGGCTCAATCTCTCAGCATCTCTCAAGCAGCACAAGCATCCGCTCGACATAAACGGTGCAATGGCAAAACAGAATCTAAAACTGGCCAAGCAACATGAAGTAGTTGAATGAAGACAGCCGCACAGGCGTTCCATCCCGAAATTTACCAACTACCTTCAGGTCGTGGACATGTCATGAATGTCGTGAAACTTGCAGTTTACAGCCATCAACAATTTTGAACTCACAAGGATTGCCAGAAGCATCGGCGCCTGACTGAAATCTAAACCTCACTTTGAAGAAGTTGAAGCATGGCAACAAGCGGATGGATGCAAACGCTCTCAACATCCAAATCACCAAGGCTGTAGCTTAGAAGGTGCTCCACCATTTCTTCCGAAGCCCTAAAACCATCTTGTCGGAAGACACCCCCGCGGCAGGCAGCAAAGTACTCCTACAGCTAGTAGGAGATGTCAATGCTATTCAATGCTTATGAGACAAAAGTAAACAAAATCTGCTGTCCCTGTCACACTCCAATTTTGAACAACCATCGCCATGTTTAGAATCAACAACAAAGGACAAACCTTAAGCTGAAGTGCTAAGGTGCCAAGATAAATGTTCCCAACTCTCTGTACCTTAAGGACCTAACCTCTCAACCAATGGATACACCCAAATTCCCATAGCTGCTGCCGCAGTCCTCCATGGTGATGTGAGTTCTTTGTGGCCTCAGAATTTTGATGAATTTTGTAGGAGTTTTATATAAAGGCGCCTGGGGGAAAGAAATGAATTGCAGAAGTTCCTCTCACATCATCTCGTCGATGTTGATAAATAGCTGTTTTCAAACTCTAGGTAAGATTTCAGACTAAGGTCCCAGTCTTGTCAGTCTCGTCATCTGCCAGCAAGGGCCTTAGACAGACAATATGCCAAGCCTTCAGTTTTCCTATGTTAAACATCCTTAACAACAATATACCCATCAAGACAGACATTTCCAGCATTGCCAGAATTTGGGTCTTACAAAAGATCCCTCTCACCTTTTCTCACCAGCGTCTTCTGCCACTTAGATCCCAGCTTGTCTTGAGACTTTTTCGCCTGGTTTGCCGGGTGAACTGCATTTCTAAATCTGGTACCTATGAAGCCTTTGCAGTATGATGTCTGAGGACCAGGTCAACAGGGCGTCAAAAAAGCCTTGGAATTTCATGTAAAGAAAACCCCCCAAGCTACTAAGCTACACCAAGTCAGTCGCACGTAGTTGTAGTAAATAATGACCCCAGGCGATGCCTTCTTCTTAGCTTGTGCCTGCGGGTGATTTGGCACTGGAAGATGATGCAAAGCTGTTGCAAACTCTCACTTTAATGTCCAAATCGTGCCTGTCGCTGCTTCTCTCGGATATGCTCTTGCACATCCTGCAAATGCTCCAGAATCAGTTGCTTCTTGAGACTTTGCATTAAACAAAAAATGCTCCGGTGGCCATGCCTCTTTTCCGGAGCTTCAAAAGAGTCTAGCCCTAAAATAACTTACAGTAAACCATCTTGAAACGTCTTCAAACCATATTATTGGATATTCAGCTACAACGGATATGAATGGCATTTTCACATGGTAGTTACACCTCTCTTAAAGCGATTCTGGACCTCGGGTAAGCTCGAAAAGCTCTTCTTCGTAATTGTGGCCATTGCCCACTCACCATGAGCTCTGAAACTGTGGTCGGTCAATCTATGCTTGTAATGGTTGGTGTAAGTGCTGATGGCTACAGGCATGCGAAGGATGCCAAGAATGGTAAAATCATCGATTTCACAATTTTTGACTCTGGTTGCAAGTTTGCTGCTCACTAGATAAATTTGACGTGGAAGGAGAAGATGAGTTGTCCTATTGGAGAGTGAAGCTCTGAATTCCAATCACAATAACCGGAAGACTTCTATCTGCAATGCATAATGCCATATTACCTTGCTGGCTTCAGTATCTACAAGTGCATGGTCCGATCCAAAAATCATCAGGAAATGATCACCATTGTGAGCACCTTCAAGTTCCCCAATCTGACTTTCAGAGAAATCTTGATTTTGCAAACTACAAGAGGTAGCAAAGCCTCAACTTATCCGGACCTGTGTGCCTCTGCACCTTCGGGATTTCTGAGTTGCAAACTTGGACGCCGGCATCTTTCCTCAGACAAACCAGGAGATCTTGGATGGTCAAATTTCCACATTCATATGCCATTGCCTTCAAGCAGTGCTATGGTGCCATCGGCTGTTTGTCCAAGTTTCAGAGAAACTTGCATGCTGGTCATCACAGTTGTGGGGTCATCGAACTCGTCCCAATCTGCCTGCACAACCATTTTGTTTCATGGCCAGGCTTCCAAGTAATAGCTCTTCCGATCGTTATTAGAGTATCGTGTTGTAATATGCATAGCATTATAGCATATATAATATATACATACGTATGTTTGTTCATCATAGTCATAGTATATATTCAAAAAGAACATGTAAGATCAACATCAGTGTTGAGCTTCATCCTTCCACAATCCGCTATCAAAGTCACAACACGCCTTGAGGTTCAGGAAGGTTAGCCCCCAAGCCACCAGCCTTGCTATGCAACAACGATGTCTGATAGTATTTGGCATTAGATCAAAAGAACCAAGAGATATCTACCTTAGTAGTTCCTGACAACAACCAAGAAAAATTGCAAAGTCAAGGCAAAATATGAGATGTCATTCACCTTGAGCATGACTCGCTTTTTCCGATCATTTATTGCAAGAACTTGGGTTCCAAACTGAGAGAAATATTTGAACTGGTGTGCAGGGTTCTGCGCGGGATACCTGGATGGCCGTAGAATAGAGTTTATGCAGGTGAAACATGGCGACACCAGGTAAACAACAAGGAAGTGGTTTCAGGCACTGTGATAAAAAAAGGATTGAAGCTGTTTGACCCAGGTTTTGCTGAGTTGGTTCATGACAATGACAATTTCAATGGCTCACGCAAAGAAGGTCCGCGGCATTGGCTTCAACTCCTTGGTACAGAACCTGTCGAAGCTTCAGGAGCCAATGACAGCTATCAAAAAGCGAAGCTAACGAAGAGGTTTCTGGCTGATCGATAAGTGAAAACCAAGACCCATAACCTTTAGATGATGCCAGATGACAAGTCCGATTTCTGAGTGAAAGCAACTTCGGGAAAAAGCTTTCAACCAAGAACAGTTTGCCCTTCGAATAGTTCTTGAAAAAGCATCTCTAGGACGTCATTCTTTGTAAGCAAGGAAGCAAGCTATTCCAAGAATGAAACTATGCCTTTCATCATCTCTGGCCCAAGATCCCACCATCATCCAAGCCTAGTCTCGTAGTCCAGCAACATGCACATGTCCACAATCTCATCGTTCATCTGAAGCGCCTTCATAGGTTGAATATGGCTGAAGCTTTCCGGATTTTGTCTCCCAAACTCTTGAGCTCCAAGGGCTTCCTTCCAAAAAAATGGACCTTACATGAACTTTGCAATACATGGATCAATGATGGGCAAATGGCAAATAGTGATCGATGATGATCAGTGGAGGCACTCATGCACCATCAACTTTCCAGAGCAGCACCCCGACAGTCTTCAGCCTCTGTATTGAGGATGCCCTCCGGGGGTGGGGGTGGAGGCGCAGCCATGCCGCCACGACACCTGTCAAAACCAATTTGAGGTTATAGGATTCCTACTATTTCATGTCTGGTGAGTGAGTCTTCCATACATGAAAAGCTTGTTCATACAACGATTTGTGTTTGTCACGTCAGTTTGGTGACCTCATCAAGGCACAGTACATTTCAACACCAAATCGGTTGGTGCCCCTAAGAAGAGAAAAGCTGCTCATGCCTGCAGCGGCTGGTTCACCGTTGGCGTGGCGTCCCGCTGAGCCAAACACAATGCAGATTTTGTCCAAAATCTGTGGGCTGGAAGACGTGACATCCCAGGCCACTGGTTTTTACCTACCACTCTACCCCTTCCGTTGAAACGGTTTTCATAGGTAGAATTTCGGTAGAAGGCACTAAAGGTGGACCGTTGACAGTTTCTTCTTTGTCACACTTGCCAAATGTCATATCCTTTGAATGCTGTTGCTCTTCCTTTTGTTAGCACAGGGTCAGCTGTCGTGAGTGTGACTGGCACCCGCAGCCCACATCATTTTTTTCAGTGCAAGCCCACTGCGTAACGCTTCAAGACGCTGCAAGACTTCTCACTGTCTCCATCTTTCCATCTTATTTTTGGAGGAATCGAAAGCCTCCGCAGTCTCTGCAGTCTTCCATGGCAGGGAATTCGGAATGGTCAAGGAGAAGCACAAGTTATGAAGTCTCACCCTCTGAATATTCAGTCTTCCGATTTTCCCTGCAATTCAAAAGAATCCGCTGACTGTTTTTCTCGGAGTAGGCGCGGCAAGGCCGCCTTTGGATTTCTCACCTGTTCGGTGAGCCTACAAATAAATCTGCCAGGCGTTGTGCCCACGGCTCCCTACTGCCCAACGAAGCGCCCCTGCACTTCCTGCGGCGAATGGGTTCTTTCCCTCCTGCGTCGTTGCACAAGGAAGAAGCGGTTTGCGGCGACGAAGTCCTACGACTGTCCAACACAGTCGTAGTATTTTTGCCGTCATAATCAGATCCTAAAATAAAAATCGAACTGATTGCTCAGAAAAGGAACGCTCGGCCAAACTTGAAGCAGGGCGATTGGCTTCTTGCAAATCAAAAGCATATTCTCTGTCTACTCTAGGAACTCTAGGATGTTTGAAGATGTTAACACCACGTTTGGTTTGGATGTATACTGCCACTGTCCTTTGACTGCGAAGAAGCAATTTCAGAAAAACACCGCTGCATGGATTTGAAAGCGTTGGTGGCGTCATTTGAACTCCACCTTCCGGCCATACTGAGGCAGTCTCGGCACACCCAAAGAGTCTCTGCGCATGAGCTAAACTTGTCAATTGGTCAACTTCAACTGCACACTTTTGGCACTCGCGCAAAGGACTCACACCGAGGAAGCTAAGTCTATGAAACAAATTCTGAGAATGCCAAATGCTTCAACAAGGCAGCTTTTCTCCTGATAGCACTACTTCCTAAAAACCAGAATGGGTCATGAGATCTGAGGTTAACCACTTTCCTCGCGAGATGTCATGCAAACACACCTTTTGCCGTTGTACGAGATCCTAGCTACCTTGTGTGCATGTGGCCCATCCCAATGCAAGTTGAGTGAGATCGAACGGCCTACCCTTCGAACAACACCAATAGACTGTCAAGATCACAGTCTTCAAGATCCATCTCCCAAGGATATCAGTCTCAGTTTTGGGTTTCTGCCTTGAGTTGCCTTTTGTCAAATTTAACCAAGGCTTTGATCATGTTTAATCGTTTAATCATGTTGAATCAATTCATTTGGGAACTGCTTGAAAGCCACACAAGTGTAGGGCATCTTCACAAACCACTCAGAAACGATATGGCACTCAGAGTAGCTGAGCGCTGCTGCAATTGGTCAATGCGAGTCATGCCAAAACCACTTCCAGTCCTAGGAATTTCCTTTCCGAATATTTCATCACCCATCAAGCATCGAAAATACTTACCTTTCAGCCTTTCAGCTCAACAGATTTTTTTCGCCAAAAAAAACATCAACAAATCACCTTATGGATCTTGCGGTGTGCCCAAAGTCTACGATGACCCTTTAGCAAAAACCTCTCCGCCTGACGCTGCAGATCTATGAGAGAATCCCAAGGACCTCAGGTGACACGACCGGACCAAACATGGAAGAGCTGGGTAACCGAGTCCGGAGTCCCGTGAAAATCAAAAAACCTCTGATTGCTTCTAACATGTTAAGTACGAACTATAGATATCAGCCCAACGCTATGTTCGAGGACATCATATCAAAATCCTCACGCAGATCAATCTTGTGAGAGTGTGTTGTACTGAAGACGTGTGTACAGTCGATCCCAAGAGTATTGGCAGAAGATTTTCGTCCAAAGACTGCAAAGACCTGGTTGCTTAAATACCACAAAAGGCCAAAAACCCTTGCGATTATGGAAGCAAATACAAGAGCTCCAACCCGATCCCCCAATCCTTCGTGAAAAAAACCTGAGGAGTCCTACCATTGCCAAAGGGGGACATCAGCTCATGCGAATGTGCCCAACCAGAGCAACGTAGCAACATCTGAATGGTTGAAGTCTTGTGAAGTCTTTAGCTGTCCCACAGATTCCAAGTTCAAGTTTAGTGGTCCAGTTGTTGCTCTGGTCCCTACGGCACGTTGGCTAAATGAGCCTTTGCCCAGCCAAAAAACTCCCCTGAGCTTCTAAGCTCTCCCCGGCATCTTTTGCACCAACACAAGACAGTAACAATTTTTCAATAGGAAACTTGTTGCTGATTTAGAGAGCATGTATCTAAAAATATAGGTTTAACTTTTGATGACAGCGCTCATCATTTGGTTGCGCAATTCGCACATTGAGCATTGTTCAACATTTCCCATCATCGAACGCGTCCCTGCTAGCGCTCACATCTTACGCCACTGGATCACACTGGCGTAGGCTACCTGTAGCGTGCACCGGTGACATATCCACTAGAACAGCCCAAAGCCTTGGCGACAAACATCTTTCCCCAACAGGATGCTGATAGAAGGCAAAATCATTCTCTCTGTGAAGGTTGACAAGTCCAGCAAGTTCAATGAAAGCTGCGACTCTTTGAATAAGAAATACTTGAATAGCAAACACTTTAAATTCTGGATAAGTGATCCTAGGATTTGGTATTCATACCAGCCATCATCTCAGTCCAAGCTGTGTCCCATGCCTACCCAATTTGGGACCCTCCGCTTTCTGCCTTCGATTTCCCACTGCATCCATTTCAAGTTTTGGAAATCTGCAGGTTCCTGCTCCTGAATCCAGCCACGAAGAAGCACAGGAGTGAGTTCTCGTTTCAATTTCCATTGTGATTGGAACGCTTCTAACATATTTTGCTGCTTCAAATATGTGTCGTCACGGATAGAATATCTTTCTTGCTTAGAGCAATTCTCTGCATCTGGGTGCAGTAACACAAGCACTTTCCTAAGCACGTTTGCATCACCCTCTCAGCACCTCCCTCAGCGCTTGTAGCGCTCCAGCCGGGGATAGGTGCGCAACCTCATGGACATAATGCTAGGCTCAAGTTGTCAAGCCTCTCTGGCAATTAAATCCAGAAAAACGACACAGGTTTGGGCAGCTAGGGCCGGGTCCTGCTAAAGGTTTGAGTCTTTGCAACAGAGTGATAAATAGGAATCAGAATCAAAAGTTCATTTGGTTCATATGTTCAAGGCATTAAGATGGCCGAGAACGCTGTCAGCAAACCATATCATCCTGATCTTTGAAGTCTTCGCCCATGGTACCGGCCGAGGAACCTCGAATCTAGACGGGTAGCTGTACTTGGCCTCACCAAATTGCCCGTGTCTTTCTTTAAACAGCATCAGTTGGTGTGCTAGTTCGCACAAACCAAAGATAGACATGTGTAATACAGTATAGTATACATATAAATTAAGTCGTGTGCGAGAGACAGCAGTGGTGCAATCTGTTTCAGAATCACAGTATTGACCTATGAGAGTGCTATTAGAACGGTTACAGCAGACTTGCCACATCTGGTGCTCTGCCGTTGATCTGCCTCCAGCACACGGAAGACATCGTGAAACCTCAGTGATTTCTGCAGGCTGTATCCACTTTCCATCAAGGAAGGTTTGAAACATTGGGAATGATGTGGGAAGTACACTCTCCAAATCCCACATTGTCAGCTATGTTCAAAATCAGATGGCTAAACACAGCACCCCGAGAAAGCCACTCCACCATCTCATCCTTGCAGCGCAGCCAAAGTTGCAACAGCTCCTGGCATTGTCAAAAAAGTCCAAACAAAAAGTCGGCAGCACGAAACCAAGGCGTAGGGCAATTCAAGCAATGGTCTTCTTCATGGAAGAAGTAGCCAGCTTTTACCCGTGCAAATGCCCCTCCACAGAAATAGTATGAAATAGTCACCTTTCAAACACTTGTGCACCTACTACCTGTCACGAAAAAACCAGACTGCTCCTCCTCACATCTCACGAGCAATTCTTCACTAGAATCTTCTGCAGGCCAAATCATCACATCTTCCAGAAGCTCCTTCAAGTAGCAGCCAACAAGCAATGAAGCACCTCAACGCTTGAAGGTCAGCCATCCAACCAAAACATCAAACATCCTGACGCTTCTTCTCTGGCGCATCAAAGACCCGCAAAGAAGCGGCCAGAGCTCCAGCCTTGGTTATACTTCCAATGGGGTACATGGACATGTCGTATCACCGACGTTATGAAATCAGGAACCACAGCATCTATGCATGGCGGTTGAAAAATGAAGAGTCTGAAATCAACCAGAAATCTGGTACAGAGGGATTGCAAATCTCCAGTCTTCACACTGGAATCACCCAAACAATCCTGGTGATCCCCGAGATAGCGTTGTTTACAAGGCAAGCTGAGTGCCAAACAGCCAGGAAAGCGTGTGGAAGGCCATGCTGGCAGGGATCCAAGAATCAATCCAGGATGCTGATTTTAGATCAACTCTTCAAGCTGCCTGAAATACACTCACCTTTTTTATTTGTCTAATTATAGATTCTAACTTATATGAATAATAGATTCCATAGTATAATATAACTTTCAATACTGTGCAGATATAAACCGCAAATACGTATCAATAAGTACATACTTCATGATGAACCTGATCACAGCTGCCATCCTTGGAGTGGGAGAGACTCTTGTCAAAATACAAGCTGCTCAAAAGAATGCAACTATAGGCAACAAATATTTTTTGAGTATCCATCATCTTGATATATCTTGATCATCTTGCATCTCAAGTCTATCAGAAATATACAGAGTTGCTAGGAGAAGTCCTTGAACTCCCAAATCTTCGCGTCAAAAATCCCGAACGGCACCTGGACCTCAGGCTCCAACATGGCAATTTCCAAGAGGAAATTGGCCAAGCTGATCCAACGACCAGCCTGATCCGGGAGGGATCAATTCAGGGAATCACAAGAAACAGGAGGAATTGGCCTATGAAAAAGAGGTTTCTTGAGGGAATCTTTAGTGTTAGGTCCGTACATGCTTCCAGACTGACAGATTTATCAAAGGCCCGTGCTCTGCCAAGGTAGTCAATATCAATTCTCAGATTGGCGTCTTGCATGAGCAAAATAGCAATCTATCCTTGGAAACAGCTGGCGTAGAAAGAACCTATGCGAGTTGTCCATCACTCATCACGAGTCTCGGAGCCCTTTCAGACTAGGGTAAACAGATCAAGAGCACCTCCCAGAATCGCGTCTTTTCCGTCATTTTTGCTTTCTGTATCTATTTTTGATTGGGCCCGGCTTGACTGCTTTGAGAAGATCTTCTGCTGAGGCTTGCATCGCGTGGCGTCATCATGCTTACCCGCGAGCTCTTCCATCAGACCCGTTCTCCTGCTCGATGACGGAAAATTCCAAGTGGCTCTCGCATGGTACCTCTGATTGATCTCTGCCAGTCACCACTTTGCCACCGTCATCACCACTTTTCACTTCCGTCGCAACCTGTTTCTCCAACTCTAAACAAATCAGGTCTTAAGCGTCTCCCTCTGCATTCTCTGCATCCTTGGCCCGTTTTTTGGCTGCCTTTTCACTGTAACCTCCAGGTCTTGCCACATGGCCTTCCTCCAGGGTGGACCATTCTGGACCCGGGCGACGCTCTCCAAAATGGCGGCTGCGATAGTCCAGCATGGCTTGGCAACCTGCAAGGGCCCTCCATCCCAGTCTTGTTCCCTTGTCACATCTCAAAGTTCCTAAGAAATCCATATCAAAACCTAGAAAGCCATAGCAACAGAGGGGGATATCATCACCTGAATCAATTCGGCGACAGGCCTCTGGCTGCATCCATAAAAGCTGTCCAGGGAGTTTCCTGCTCCTTTAATGCCTTCAGTTCCCTGGCCAAGTGCTTCAGTTGTTCCAATTTTGGCCTGGGATCTGCTGAAGGTGCCTGACAGCAAGGAAGATATGTCCATATCAAGTTCGAAGACTTCAAAGAAAAAGGGTAGTCCACTTCAAACAACTGCTACCAGGTACCACAACAACAACAACAACAACAACAACAACAACAACAACAACAACAACAACAACAACAACAACAACAACAACAACAACAACAACAACGAGAAGAAACTAAGAAGACAAAGAAGAAGACAAAGAAGAAGAAGAAGAAGAAGAAGGAGGAGCAGAAAAAAGAAGAAGAAGAAGAAGAAGATTGAGACTTTTTGAACTTTTTTGTTTTGATATCTAGAACAGGCCTTGTCTATCAAGAAGTTCGCATGATGCACCGCAACGGATTGGGGTAGTGGGCCAGAAAACGCCATGGAGGAAGCCCAAATTTCACTGGGCCATCGATCCCATCGTAGTCCGAACTCCCCAGCAGCATGACCTGCCAAGGAAACAAATGAGAAGCCAACCAAATGGTTCTGGGTCAAAAAACGGCCCCCCCAAGCACCCTACCGCAAGTCATTGGGAACCTTGTCATATTTTCAACTTCGGAGCCTCACCTGAATAGAGTGAATTGTTCACCACCCTTTGGTCCAGGGCTTGTGTCCGGCTGATTTCAGCATGAACATAGTCCCAAAAGCCGTGGCATGCCATGGTGTTTCTGATCGCCATAAAACCAATGTTCACTCCTGTGGCTTGTCAGTGAAGAAATGCAGGAATTTTGAATCTTTTCTGAAGGGGCCATAGAATCATGGGTTACACTCCGGAAACAAAGAAAACTGAAACTTGACCAATGACATTGGGTTCTTGGCCATTGCAGGCCTATGTCTTCAAACTCCTTTTGGAAAATGATGTCTGCTCCACTCGCCATACAGTCCGTCACGATCTGATGAATCGGCTGGAAATATTGAACATCCACATCTGTAAACAGGAAAACCTCATCTTTGTCAACCTCGTCGAGGGCCTTCCGGATTTTAGCAGATTTGTACAAATAGGTTGGCATACCTCCTCCTGCACCTCAGGCAAAGGGTCACGTATGTCAGGCAGGATGATGGAAACATGTTCAAGAAAACCCGTACACCGAAACGACTGTATGGATCTTGATTGAGCCCGAACTTGGTAAAGACAAATTGTCTTGGAACACATTGAAATGCTTGATGATGGTATTGCAACTAGGATACGATTGTTTCCTCCAAGGTCATCAAGGATATCCTCCTTCAACTCAAAAGCTGATGAAGCCCCGCAGGCTTCCATAGATGCAACCATGTAGTCGCGCAAAGGAACAAATTTTGAATCATAAAAAAAGAAGACCTTCATCATAGTCTTTCGGTCGCACTCAGCTTTTGAAGCTTTTGAGGCTTCGTTATGCTTTGTTCCAATAGCATCACCAAAATGGCGAATTTGTGAGCCAAAACTCCCAGTGTTGGGACAACTCAGCATGGGACTATGCCTAAGGAAAAAAGAAACTATCCGGTAAATGTCTTGGAGTCCTTGCGTTTGGATGGTGCTTGAATCACTTCACTGCCTCAAAGCTTCAAAACCAGAAAAGTGCAACCTGTGGACTTCAAACGACCATCTCCCCAACACCTGCTCTTCTTGGCGCAAATGCGCAGTTAAGCCTCGGCGACAAACGAATTGAACCAAGCACCGCTCCACACAATGACGAAAACAACGACTCAGAACCCCCACCCCGCAGAAAGGTCAAAGGTGTTGGCAAGCCCACCACGTACCCAAGCCTGGCGCTCTGTGATTTCTGTCGATCCGGTCTTTCTATTTCCAGTCATGAAATGCCATCAACCAAGATGAATATGACAACCAAGCTTTCTGAATCAAGTCTTCCTGAGAGTCATTTGGCTATTCTCTTGCTCACGTCTTTTCCTTTCTGATGCTTGAAACCCACCTGGACAGCACCCGCAGCTCTGTCCGAAGGATCTGATTCATCGGAATCTGACCCTGTCAGCAAACTGAGAGTTGATTTTTCGGAGGACTTTCAACGTTGACTTGTTTGGAACACATAGTGGCTTTTTATGGTGCATTTTCTTGGAACTTGAAGACTGCTTGTACTTCGGCAGTACGGAATGAAGGGTCGACACTTCTGATTCCTGGATTCCGGATATGAGCTTCCGTGTGCGTGCCCGCTCCCTTTTCTTCAGTCAGGGACAGTTAGGACCCGTACCCGGCACATGTGCCACAAGATCTGCTTCCACTCTTTGTCCGGGTGATCGCTGAAACCTGAATCTCTTGAGTTTGAGCCCGGGATGGACCGGGATGTTGCTCCGGTGAGAAATGCACTTGTCCCACACAAAGCAAGATGTCACAGACCTGCTGTCTCTCTCTTGCAATCAGAGTGTGGAAAGAGCAAACACACTAGACTAGTTTTGGGCACAAGATCAACCAAGCAACCCACAAATAGACTGGTGAAAACGGCGGAACGGGGAACACGACTGACTTCATTGCTCCGAACCGTTTACTGTTGCACCCAAATAGTGACAATCTCAACAGCCCTGCATCCAGCTTTAACTCTTCAATCCAGCATGACTGTGCAAAAAAATACGTATTACATTCACAGATACAATGGCTGAGATCCACTCCATCCGTTTTGAACTCAGTGCAGACCTTGCCATCGGATCCGAGACTCTTCAAGATTGTGTAGAGTGGGCTACCCTGAAACAACGATATCAGATCACATCTAGAATCTATGGCTCTTTGTACCAACTGTTGACTGAAGCTCTTTCAAAAATTAGAATCTCGTGAGCACCAGACCACGGCCAGCAAGATACACTGCAAGCAGCCATGTGGCAGGTTGCTTTCTCCTGGATCAGGTTGATTCTTTTCTAATCTTGTCTTCTGAATCGGTCTCATTTTCTCAATAGATCCTTCAATGGATTCAAAATCGTCAGGCAGACTCTGTGTTCAGTCCCTAAACCAACAAAACAGATGCCAGAAGTCTGAAATTCAAAACTTCCACAACTAAACTGCCGAGAGATGAAGACCCACGTGCCTCCATAAGTTGCGACCAACCTGCATCCGGACAACGACAGATGGTTCCACTGTAGTCAGTGGAAGCCATCTCCAGAATGCCGAAATCCACCACATCATCACACTTAGACTTGGCACCTGTCAATATTCAGGGCAACCCCATGAACCTCAGAACAGGTCGGACTTTTTAAGTCTGCAAGCTCTGCAACACACACTGGATGTTCTACACAAAGCTTTTCGGCAACTCAGGCCCAAGCCATTGAATCGTCTACGCCAAGAACACTAAAAGCCTGAATATGACCCATCTCTTCAACATCTGGCACATCAAGAAGTAATCATACACCAAAAAGGAATGCTTTCCTGGAGGTCAATCTGATCCGCCTGCATGATCCAAATAAGCAAGTCCGCACGCTGTCTGATTGACAAAGCCTTCACCTGGCCAAACTGACTCAATCCACAGAGTGGATGGCCAGCATGGCTTTGGAAGGTACACCAAGAAGGATATTCTTATTGTGGTTGGCAGTACCTTCGAAGATGTAATTCAGATGATTGCATCTTGTGTGATCTTCATGATCAGGAATGGACGTTTTCAGAAGGAAAAATGGAAAAGCACAATCAGAACAGCCTCCCGAATTTAATACTTCAGCCAGCATGACCACACGATGAGGTTTTGGCCTGTCAGCATGACAATTCATGACACTGTGCTGCAAACTGAACGGAACGAGGAGGGAAGTTGGATTCCTCCCACGCAATCTCTGCACCTCTCTCGCTCAGACAGGTCATACTGCGCTCGGAGGATCGAGTCGACACTTTCGGCCATTGTGGCCTGTCAATAATCGAGGATTCTTCGAAAAACCATGGAGCATACTACCTCTATGAGATCTACATCATGATATAAAAGCATGTCTGGGCGCAGGGCGCATCAATCTAAGTCCTACCTCATCATATCAATCATATCTAGGCATATCTAATCAGCATATCGAATCAAATCAAACAAAATCATGTCCAACCATACGTGGTCATATCTACTCGGATCTAGTCATATCTATTATAATATCTCTATATACACTCATACCTACAGAAAACGTACTTTCGAACTGCATACGATGCTATTGCATACATCCTATCCGGAGTACGGATCTTTGTTGAGGCAGGACATCACAAACAAACTGAAAAG
>DF243254.1:0-42486 GCA_000507305.1 Breviolum minutum Mf 1.05b.01 | reverse complement strand
TTTTTTCACCCCATCCCCTAAGGTTTCCATTTCCAAAAGACCCTGCCTAAACCGTTCCTCAGCATCCCGCAAACATCTCAGCCGGAACAGTTCGATAGGGTCAAGTTCGACTCTACCATCCTTTTTGGGGGTGGATTGACTAGACCCTTGTGCTAAAAGCCCTGTCTCAGTTCCCAAAAGATTGATACCCCTCCCGGCCAAGGCTTCCCTCTGACGGTCTTGGCTCCAGAAAGGATTAACAAAATCACCCATTCTAGTTGGAACATCTACAACATTCCCAACCGAAGAAACACCAATGTAGAAGTGTTCAGTTCTCTCAACCTGACTTTCACCCCGACGATCAGCGACAACTACATCCCTTGACCCTACTCCCTTAGCAACCGAACCACCTCCCCGACCCTTCCCAGTAACATCCCTCATACTGGGTTCATTCGAGGTTCTACGTGGCTCCGATTCCCTAGGGTTGTCTTGGGATTTTTCATCACCCCTGACCGCCACTCTCTTGACTTCCGGTGTTTTCTGCTCCGATTTTTGAGTCCCACGAGCAAAACTTCTGGGAGTTCCGATGCTTCCATGAGATTCTTTGGGGGCTAATGACAAAGGAGACCCAACTGGCAACAGGTTTTCAAGTAGGCCACCACCCCTTTCCGAGGTAACGCGCCCACCCTCCAATTCTCTTCCCTGCCCAGTCACGGCTGATCCCGTGGCATCATCCAACAGCCGCTGCATCATCGCGTCAGCATCTGCAGCATCATCCGCTGCTCCAGCTGGCGCACCATCCTGCTTCGGCCGCCTTCCCTTCTTCTCCATGGTCGCCATCAGCTTGGGCTCATAACCCACGTTTCACCGTATGACCCTCACGTTGCTGAAACACCTTTTTGTCACTTGAGCCAAAGATTGGCAGTATCGCTTTGTAGGATTGTGACTTCATGATCACCTTGGTGGTGACACTACTCCACTATAATCCAAATTTTGAAAGTTCCGGGGGTGACTTACCGCAAATTATTTACAAGTACGGGTCATTTCACCCCAGTTTCCAATTTATTTTTGGCCATTCATAGGGGTGAAATAACATAAAATAAAATATATAACTATAGGAGGGGCCCACCTTGTAGCATATCCCACCGAAAGGGTTCTGTTCGGAATATTATCGACTCAGAAACGCCAAGCTGGTAGATATGCGATCGTTTCCCAATATGTGTTCCTAATGACATCTTGGTAAAATGCAGGCATTTCAAGTTCAATACAGAGAAATCAATAGTTCCATAAGTTCTGCATCAGAAAAAAACTTTAGAAGGCCTTTGTCAGAACAATCTTTGTAACATGACAGAAACTCACAATTTCAAAAAGGAATCTGCTGGAAGCAACTCCTTTAACACCCCCGCAATTCGAACAGCCCCCCGACCGTAAAAATGCTGGGGTTTGCAAGTCAAGAATCCACGATTTTACACCAAACCCCTCCCAGTTGAAGGTGCCAAATGTGTAATCTTCGGGGTGTGTAACAAAAACATACAAAAACTTCAAAGGGTACACAGACATCGTTGGTGCAGGTTTCTCCCAATCTGCAAAGCCAAGAAACCCTAGAAGTGAACGTCCCCGGCTTCGGCGAAAGGCCTCTCAAGGTGGATGAATTCCGATCCCAAAAAGGATCCAATTCCATCATTCACATAGATTAAGAATTAATATACATTTTTTTGGACGCTTTGTGGATGCTGCAGCGAGACACTGCTTGGCCATGCGGATCACGTCAAAGCTGAAACAAAAACAAGTGGGTCCTGGAAATCCGGTTGAACCACCGTTTGATCAAAATAATCAAACGTGCGCATACGATTCAGATGCTCTGGACATTCATCTGCAACAACTTTATTCGGACCGTGCAGCTTTGCTGCACATTTTGCAAATGCCGTGCGCATTTCGTTCAGAGCCGCCGCTGTTATCAACAAGCAAGCGTAACCTTGCCCCAACCTTCACCAAACAAGCAGCTTGTATGGACTCGCTGCAAAGGTCAACCCCTCCGCCATTCTGGCCATCCTAACGCCAGCCACCCAGCCCGAGCCACCGGTCTTTAGCTCTGCGGTTTTTCGCGTTGCCTCGCCAGACAGCTGCCTGAAAAACCGAACGAACCACAGGTTCATAGGTTACATTGAGTGGGCCATTTGCTTCAGTTGTTGCCCTGAGGCCTGATACCAGGCCACTGAGAGGCGGCTAAGAGAGAATCAAATCCACTCCAACCTCTGGCAACCAAGCAAGCGAACACAGCATGAAAAGCGAGAACAGAGCATGTTGCGAATTAAAATCCTAGTATGGTCCTACTCTGGTGTACCGGTGTCACGCAAGCAGGTGGATTTTTTCCCACGAATTTTTGGAGTTGCAGACCTCTCCCCTCCATTTTGGAAATGGCAAATCTGGGACCTTTCCTCTTTGGTGGATTTTGACTTACCCCAAAAAGAGACAAAACATCTAAACTGACCTCAAAAAATGGCCTCCACGTTCATTTGGCTTCCATTTGAACTACTGAATCTCATATATTTCATAGTCCTTCACACCAATCACCAAAAAAGGGCCCTTTTGACCTTCAGTACCTGGAAGTTCCCCAAAGGCCAACCATTTTTGTCCATTTCTTTTGTGGCTGGATGGATGCTAAGTAGAGATTCGGCTTGGAATCGTCATCCAATTGAAACCCCATAATTGCTGACCAAAACATGCTATGAATCGTCAATGTTTCCGTCAGCTTCCAAGGTGCTAACCAACAAAAACTCCACTTACTTTTATCTTCCAAACAAACTGATGGCGTAAAAAACACAAGCACAAACGCAATAACAACTACACCCTGGAAGATCAACATGGAACCTGAAAATGATGGAAGATGATGTTCCTGTTCAATAGGGTGATTTTTAGGTTCCATATTAATTTTTCATGAAGTAACCCTACTTAATAAAGACCAACTGCCGCTCCCCCAAACGGCTCCAAACCTGTTTGGTATCAGCATGCAAGGTACCCCAATTTCGAAGCACTTCCAAGTCCTACAGCAACGAAACCGGTGAGATGGAAACTGAGGAATTGCGCGCAATGAAAAGGGCCCCTGTTTGTTCAGGGTGTATAGGGGATTATATTGCCCAAGTATATGTGGATTACAATAAACCATTATAAGGATCCGTATGAAACAACCAGTATCATGGAAAGTAACAGTGTTTCTTGGCTCAGATTGGATAGATACACTCCACAAAACTAACGATTTGCCCCAGAAAAGGAATGGTTGGAAGACTACATTCCTTGTGAGATACTATCAACGCCGGGCACATAGAATATACTTTTTATATTTAAATCAGTTAGAGTATGATGATTTTCCAAAAAAAACCAAGACAGTTAGAATATAGATTCAATATCGTTGGCAAGTGCAGTTAGAATATGCATAAAGTAAGCAAAAATCATATTTCAAAGACTTCAACGACTCAAAAGACGTGCTGTAAACATTGACGTTGTCTGCCGTTTTTGTGCAATTCGATTGCGTTATGGCTGCTTTTCGATGTTGATTTGCATATGAATTCGCAATTGGTTCGGATCTGGTTTTTTCTCGTTCCATCACGTGTCGCCTTTCTGCTCACAAGCTTGCAAACTAATGCCGAAAGGTGGCAAGTACATACCAAACAGTGACATACAAGTAGTGTACATATATGATCCAGGTTTGGCAGGCCCATATATTCTATCTGCAGTGTTGTCCCATATTATAACTCCAGTGTTCGGTAATCGTTAGGTATTTAAATTTTGCCTCTGGGGATCTAATTCAAATATGAAACATATTTAAATTCATATTCTAAGTGTCTGTCCGCTACTGTAGTAACTTTTCTTCTTGGTTTCAGGGAGGGGAATTGTATATTACACTCCTCAATAATGAACAATTGTCTCATCAATATCAGGCCTTTGTTGGTATGTGAAACATCCATGTTTTTTTTCTACCAGTTGGCTATTGGATGACAAACCAACTCATCACAGTAAAAATGCTTGGAAATCACCATTTCCATCCATCCATTCAAACATTGATACATTTGATGGTTCAGAAATCATGAGATCACCACCTGGGATGTATAAAACCTTGTAAACAATGGGATAAACTACCAACCTCAACTGGTGAACGCCGGATTTCTGAACCATCAACAGTATCACAGTTTTTAGAACAAAAAGGCTTCCCTACCAATCCCCAAGGACCCTCTAATGGAGGGGTTTGACTCTGTATAGCAGGGGTGTTTTGGTCCTCAAATTAGCCACTGGATTGAGGGGGAAATCGGATTCTTAGGGCTGATAAACTAACATGTTGACTGAAAATCAAATGGTTGGAAGATAAAATTTCAGTTTTTGTCAAATTGGCCTAAGTTCAGGGGCTTTTGATGGAAGATGATCAGTCTTCTTTTTAGCAGATGGCCTAACTTCAGGGGCGATGTATGGTTAATTTTGGGAAGGCGGTATACAGAAGTGATATTCCTAAAGTGAACAGCAAAATTACCCAACATAAACTATCCAGGCATAAACAGCCAAATTACTGATACAATCTACTTCGCAGTAAGAAACACAACTACCCAGTTGCAGCGAAAATAAGTTTCGAATCACCAAACATCCGAGATTTTTTCTAACTGGTTGGCCTTCATTTTCCCACATGGGATTGGTATATTTACCGATGCATGAATGGGTGATCTTGATGTTAAATGTAAGTTGAATCCTGCTGAAGCCAATCTACCTCATTTTCGTACTCTCTCAGATCTGCTTACTAGCTCAACTTTTGGATTAAATCATGTTACTACCTCACCAAATATAGTTTGACTTGAATCTGATGTATGTTTGGGTATGGTGAGTTACCTTTTGGCCCAATTCCCTGCTGCTGACTTACCCCCATCTGAAGTTTCAATGGCGCTTCCATTTCCAGCTGATGTGGAGCAATTGATCACTGAAGCGGGGGTGGAGTGGATCAAAGATTTGGAAGGCCTGGATCATCCTGACCTATCTTGTAATCATTTCAAATGGAAATTCAAAGAAGTCAGAGAAACATATGGTTTCAATAGTATTTCCGTGAAGAATGTGAAGTTCTAAGAGTCTAAGAGAGTGATGCCATTCATACGCCATTCATCAATGATTTTTGAAAAGTCTGGTGAACCATTCATAATTCTCATATCAGGTTCTGCTGACTGTCAGTTGTATCTGCTTTTGGCTGGTTATCAATGTAATCATTTTATTATCCACAAATGAACCTTCGGTATTGTGGTGGTGAAGGTGTACCCTTTCTCCGTCACACCGAGCGGACCTACAAGATGGTTGAGATCTTTAGTGGCCAAGCTGAAATCTCCAAGGCATGTGCAGCTTTGGTAGGTGCTTGGACAAGCAATTTCATTGGGTGCCGAAAGATGCCAATGACATAATGTATGGAACAACAATAGGCCTGAGTTCTTAGGGTCTAGATTGCAACCTCTTAAAAAGGTGATTTGTCAAAACTAGTACCCCAAAAACAGTTTGGATCCTTTTATTTGCCAACTTGTGGCGACTAGTGGTGATGTCCAAGATCTTTGCA
Source organism: Breviolum minutum Mf 1.05b.01 (assembly GCA_000507305.1). NCBI lineage: Eukaryota > Dinophyceae > Suessiales > Symbiodiniaceae > Breviolum > Breviolum minutum. Next base: position 36,929 of record DF243254.1, on the reverse strand, counting down.
ATACTCTGGATATCAATGGAACATCGAATGTTTGGCTTCAGGAAACAACAAGATCAACCATTAATTCTTGTCAACTATGAAAAAGTGCACTCATCCAATAATGATATCTATACAATCTCCTAGAACATGTAAAAAAAATTGGAACAATTTGTCTTTTGCCAGGATAGCAGGAAGTAACAGCAGTAGACTATTCAGGTTTCAAGTTTGGGTCTCCCATTGACAGTCGCATGAGGACCTGTTTTCAGCTTTGACATCGAGCAAAAGCAGGACATCACCAAGGTTGAAGATCGCATTCAGCTTACCCGGGCAATCACCGTTACTGAACCCAATGGACTAGTTTGGCTAGCTCCACCATGCAGTAGCTGGGTGTGGATTTGCGCAGCAACGTGCAAGCGCAACAAGGTACTTCAGATCATAAAAAATATCTAGGAATGAATGAAGGGAGTCCTTGGGAATGATTATTTGGGTTGCCCTGGAAAGTGTTAATTAATTCCCACTTAACATAAGTAAGGGGTATAAGAAACAGGTAGTTTATTTGGCAGGATTCAGTGAGGGGTCGCTTTGATTGAGAGTTGGTGAGCCATGCAAAGTGGTAGCTGAATCGACCAAGTGAGCCATGCAAAGTGATAGAATACCTTTTCTTATTAAATGAACTCACCCCATTAATATAATAAACCTTGCCCTTGTCAGGCATCCTTTGACTGGGATGGGGACACCAGCATCGAGGTGGTTCGGCAGGGCAATGAGACTATGCGGTGGGCCATGGCATATGTGATCCTCGCAGAGTGGATGAAACTGTGGGTGTGTGTGGAACAGCCCTGCTCTAGCATGATGTGGTCCCACCTAAAAGCAATGGCTACAGTGAACTGGGTCAATCAGTTCCGTGTCATTTGGACTACATTTCATTTCAATTCAATACTTGTTTGTTTTTGACTGGTGTGACAGTGAAAAGACTGATTGAAATGGGGTTTACATTTGCTGAATAGAAATGGTTCAACAAAACCAATCAAACATATTCACAGGTTTGTTCATGAACAGCTTCAATTGTAGTGAATTGAAAGGGATATGGCCTACAGTCAAGACATGTCCCGCCATTGAGGCACACGACCCCCTGAGAGCTATGAACCCTTGGACTAGTCAATACATATGCCTTCGTGCTTTTGGCGCTGAGTCGACCAAACCCCTTAAGCTCCAGGGAACATGGAGAAGCATGTGGAGTTTGAGAACGTACCCTGGCTAATTTGTGAGTCATATGTAGATTATATACTTGACTTTGCTGCAACTTCAACCCGTATCATCGTCACTGAACTACTGCTGCATTGGTAAGGATAGGCTGTTCCAAGTGTTATGGTAAACCAAAGCCCAGTCAACCAATTTTGTGTGTTGCCCTGGTCAGCCACTCTGGCAGGATTTACCAAGACATGATGGCGATCCTCAAGCATCGTGATTTGTGGAAATCCACCACCAAGCTGGCTGATAAGAAAGGTAAGTGGATCTGTGGGAATGGGCTCATGAAAGGGTCACAAGCATATCCAGAACACTTTGGATATAGTGTGGCTTGTGAGCTCAAGCATGCATTTACCCAGCTGAGTACTATTGACAAGATCAAGGCACCAGTGATTGCCAAGCTCAGGAAACAACGTCAATTGGACGAGACTGGTTTGTATTAATTCACAGTCATCAAGTTCCAAATCAGAATAGTATTTCCACCACTGCCATCTTTCAACCATCTTGTCTTAGTTTTCCCTCATTTCCTTCACTCCACGGGTATTTATTCATCAAGTTCCCTTGACCAAAATTATGAGTATATCGATTAATATCATACACTTTAGGTGTATGAGTAATGACGAATCAAATAAACAAACGAAACAACAACATCAATGGTTGAAACCAATGAATAAAGATCCTTTGATCCTATCATCAGTGAAAAGATCCAGCAAATTCAGTCAATGAACCCCATAATAGTTCTCTCCTAAACCGTAGAGCAGTCTGAGAGTTTGTTCAATGACAAATGGTTTATGTTGTGCTTGTGTCATATGCTGCTAGTGCCAAATTCAATGAAATGAGTTCACCTACATTGATATCCATCACTTGATTCGAAGGTGATCAACTGATATTCCCACAAATTTCTTGCCAACATCAGCTCAGGAAAGACGCGATGATCAGCAGCCCGAACCACACAATGCGGCAGTGCGTGAGAGGTCGGTTCGCCGTTCAGCTGCTTAGGATGATTGGACACGAATGTATTCTGACTGGCGGGTAGTGAATTAATAAAAAAGTGACAATGTCAACATTTTGGGTATTTCCATTTTGTAGCAAACTGAAAGGTATATCAATCAATTCATTTATAACACTTCGATTCCAACAGCAATCCCTGATGTCAGAATGAATGTCCATCATCATGCACTGAGGGGCGATATTGGACTTAGGCAGTTGGTCTTAATATCAAAGACTCTTCGGTGGTAACTATGAGCTATTTTGGAGGTGCTGTGATACAGTGTCGCAGTACCAAATTAATCACCTATTTATGCCACATAGCCCCCAAAAGAATGTTTGGGGTTGATATGATACATCTGAGATGATTCGGAGGAAGTTGGGATATGACATGGACCTGGGAAAAAAACTGCAAGTGGAACCACTGCCGAGTTTTGTTTGAGTTTGAGTCATCAACAAAAAATCCAAATAAGTATCTATGAATCATATTATTGACTTTGCTGTGCGTGTGTAAGTATGTGGAAAAGGTATGTGTTTGTTGGCCTGCTGAATTATTCAGACATGGAAATTCAAGATTCAACCAAGCCAACATTATCATAAATCATTGGGATTGTTTGGGAGTAATGGCAATCAAACGCTGCTATTCTGGCTGCTTTTAAAAGAGGGGGCTAACATTTGTTTGTGTGGCGCAGTGAAGACTGGCCACTTCTTTTTGATTCATGGCGTCCTCAACTTCTACGGCTAAGAAGGATAAGTCCAGGAAGAGTGCATTTGCTTTGCCATCTACTTCTGCCGCGGTACCTCCTTCTAGCAGCAACACCGATGATTCGAAACCAGACCCAGTTCAGGGGTTGCAGCATTCATTTCAGAATTGCGTAGAGCAACTTAAGGTGGGACCCTTTTAAAATAAACTGTTTCATGTTTTGTGCCATCACGTAAAAATGGTTTTGCAGAAAACAGGTTTAAACAGATTTCTTTTGACCAAAAAGATTTGATATATATATATATATAATTACTTGCTAAAGAACAATAGGACCCATTTTAATTATACAGCCCCCAGGTGTCTATGGCCAAGAACATCCTTCAAGATCACGGAGATGCAGAGGGGGGCAACACCACCACCAAAAAACCCGTGAAAAAGGAAAAGAAGAGGACTAGTAAGGATGGAAAGGGTAAGAAGTCTAAGAAGGAGAAATCCAAAAAGAAATCTACCTCGTCAAGTTCTGATTCGTCCAGTTCTTCTGATGAGTCGGGGGGTAGCGTAGAGGATCCTGAACAAGTCATGAATTCATTGGCCCTTCAGCTCAACATGTCACAGTCAATGTTGAAGATCAAGGGGTCAAGAATTCTCAAGATAGAGGATTTGTCACCAGAGGCTCTGCAGTTTATCATGGCACAGCCAGGTTCGTGCGCAAAAGCACTCCCTGAATTGTGTACCTTTACTTTGATGGAGACAGGAGGTGAACTCTATCAGATGCGGAAGGCTGCAGTGGCTAGATTGCAGGGGAAAGTCAAGTCGTCCAAGCGTAAGGCCATGGAGAATGAGAGTGTGCGGACTCAGACTCAGGCAGAGGAAGCATGTCTTCGAGTCTGGAAGAAGCGATTGCTAGAGATCTACGAGTTGTTTGGCATCAATAGTCAATTAGAAATCCCCTTGCACATGGGAAGAACCTTTGGATCGGGAAACCATTACTGTAGTAGCTTTAGGATGGAAAGTTTGGTCTATAATATGTCAACGATGCAATGGTGGAAATGTTTGATAGATATGTTGGTGTTGTGCCTTTGATTCAACCAAGTTGCATATCAATAAACAGCTTCCCAGATCAGTCAAGTCAGTTTTTATCCGGTGTCCTAGTATCATTGTTTCCCTTAGGTGATGGCATGTTGACCTGCCACAGTCAACAACAACTTATCATCGAAAATCTGAATTCATTGGTGGGTCGAGTTAAAGATTTAGATTTGATACTTTGATGATGTTTCACTGAGATATGTTCCATTTGTGCATTTGTATACACATAATATATTTACTGATATTTTTCTAAGTTTACAACAACAATATGATTTAAAGCATCAGTTTATGTATGCCAATTCAATGTAGTGACAACCAAATCTTTAACCACTGCCGATTGAACAACGTGGTTCCAATTTATATTATACACTTCAACAACCAGCTGTCAACTGAGGTTGGTCACTGGCAAAAACAGGAAGACACATCTCATTGGCTTTACCACCCTCATGTCCCTGAGAGAATCGACAGTGCCATGCATTGCCAACCACCTCAGGAAGAACGCAGACTTGCCAGGTAAACTTCAAGCCATTGTCAGCAACTTTGTGGCCAAGGCCAAGGCAGATGTTCAGGACTACTACGAGGAGGTCACGTTTCGCAAGGAGCGTGATATTAAGAGGAAGAAGGGTCCACCATCAGTGGTTTCCAGCACCCCCGAATCTGTCAAGACCCCGCCCTTCTTTAAGTCGTCAAAGGAAGAGAAGAAGAAGAAGACATCAGAGATTCCAATTGAGAGGAAGAAAACTAGGGTCTTGGGTGAGGAATCACCAGATGAGGAAGAACAGGAAGAGGCAGAGGAGGAGGAAGAGCTTTTTGGAGAAGAAGAAAGTCAAGAAGAGAGCAATGATGATTCAGACCTTTTTTCGGGTAGATTCTCTTCCCCAGTGCCAGGTGTCACGGGTAATGAAGTTGTATCAAGCAAAGCTGGTCAATTCGACCAAACCTTGCAGACCATGATTCAGCAAGCAATCTCCTGTGGAGCTTTGGCAAGGGTTACTTGCCTGTAAAAAGAACAACAAGGCAAGAAAGTAAAGTTCATATTGACTCAGGCTAGGAACAGCGAGATGAAGAAACCAACTACTAAATCAAGTAACTACTACAAAAGTAATACTGCAGCAGCAACAACAACAACAACAGCAGCAACAACAAGAACAACAACAACTATTACTATTTGTACTATTGTTGGTTTATTCACTGTTTGATCCATACAGATCAGAACATACTCATATCAAACATTAATCATTTTAAGGTGGCATTTGCAGTTTTACAGTTTCGACTTTGACATTTGACAGTGATTTAAATTAAGGTTCGGTGATTTCAAGTCAAGGTAGTATATCAATGCTTCATTCATAGTTCAAAACTGCTGGTGTAAACTGTAAAGAGCTTCAAATTGTGTAGTATATAAGAATGAGGTAGAAAGTGACTACCTAATAAAGAACCATAGTTACATAAGGAAACCCAAATTGCCCGATTCAAAATGAAATGAATGCTTTGGCAGTACATTTGGCATGGAAAGAAAAACGTGCTAAGCCCCATAGTCATGCTGTGCTGGGCTCAGGAACGTGGCCAGGCAATTTGCCAAGTGTTGTCAAACCCAATGACTCCGCAGAGTCTCGCTGGTGCCATTGAAGATGCAGCTGCTGAAAGCACCGTGGAGGACTGTCTCTCAGTCGATATGGGTTTTGTCAAGTTGATTTGATATTGTATCAATCAATCATTCAATCAATTCACTTGTGTTAGTCACCAACATTGGGTACACTGAGTCTCTGAGACTGACGATGGAGATGTCCAAATTGAATTGCCATATGTTCTGCTAATTCATGAAGCACTGGTTAATGAAGTACCCTTTTCAAATTGATATCATACTGTATGTACACCTTTCCTCTTGCAGACTGCAGCTGCTGGTACCGAAGCCCGCGAAGAAAATCCAGAAGCGGTCACTTGGAAAAATGGGGCACTAAACATGTGGTTGAACTATGTAGAGTTTTTCAATTGGGTACTTCAGCAGTCTTTAGTCATACCACTGTATCGCATCATTTAGGCACAAGACGAAGAGTTGTTTGTAAGAATGTAGTATAGACTCAGTTTGTTTTCATGTTTCATGAGGCTTTGGGCTAATAATAGCCATTTCCAAAAGATGAAATTGCAGTGTACATTCGTTTAAATTAAATGGATTCCTGTAAATACATATAAAAATACACTGGGAAAAAGATAATCTACTAAAACGTGTACAAAGGATTCAGTATTGCATCACCATTTGTTTCCTATATATATAGATTTTCCTCCTGTAAACCCAGCAATATTACTGTTGAAATACGTATTGCAACATTTACTAGTGGAAGAGGTTAAGAAAACTATAGAGGCAGTCTGGGACAAAGCCCACCACTATGAAACAATCATTTAAACAAGTATTAGGGGATTGGTTTTGCCAAATACATTCTAAACATGAAGTAACGGGTTAGAATCGAAATAGACTATCAACCTGATTGTTCTTTTGACATGGACCCCTCCCTACTCGGCGAAACAAAGGTTGGTGGCGCTAATGGGAATGGTGGCGCTGCGTGAGTTGCCACTTTGGGCATTTGCGGTGGTGTGATCCGGCACTTGGCATGTAGGAGACAGGCGATCACTTTTGCCTGGACTGTTGTTGGAATGCCAATAACAGTATCCTCAGATTTTGAGTTTTACCTAGCTACTGTAGCTATCAGTGATTATTATGGAATGATGATGAGCTTGCAAAACGGCCCATTCAATTCAGCTACATACTGCCTTGGCAATTTGGGACGCCAAGGGTTAGTCAGATGACAGCGATCTGGGATGGGCAACTGTGTGGATGGAAAATTTCTGACAGGATGTGATGGTATTGATTTATAATATCATACATCACAATATTATAGTATTTGGGAGGATGGCACGTGCTTGGATGATAAACATCAATATATATATATACATATATATAATAAGTTCAAATCCAGTGACTGAGAGCTGCTTCTGATGCAGGGGTTTGGTCGGTGGGTGAGTGCTAATGATCAGGGTGAAAGTAAAAAAGCATACAATCATAGGCACAGTAATTACTGTATGCACCCCTTGCAAGATAAAATATGGACTCATTCATCCACTTAAGATTGACATATCAAGAGCTTTTTTGAGAGCAGTGTGTGTATGTGATTCATACTTGCAGACTTAGTCAGCATTTTGGTGTCGTCTTGGTCAGTCAGAAAGCCAATTGAATTGATACCTGGATACTGGATGCAATAATATGAGCATGATCAGGTGCAAACATGTAATATCAATACGTTGCTGATAGCAAATCTATGCAATATATCGTCATACTCGTATGATACTGAAACTTTCCTTGCCCCACAACTCAATGATTCCAACTTTACAATGTTCTGTTTGGATAAGATGAAGACATGGTGAATGGGACCAGGTCGGTGAAGGTGATTGATAGTTTCTTTTGGCTCACTCATTGACCAGCTTGCGGTCTATTAGCAAATCCCTCTATCAGCTCAAGACTTTGATTCAAGAGTCCCTTGGACTCCATGATTGCTTTCAGGTTTGAGAGTTAGGAAAGTTCTTCACAACGTGATTGATCCAAATGATGAGTCAATCAAAATACTCAGTCAGTCTGATTGATAATTGTTTTTTCGGTAAGGATATGAAATACTTCAACATGAGATTGAAGTGTATTCTTTCCTATTTATTGGCAGAACCTCAACACCATTCATTCTTGCAACCAAGGCCTTTCGACATGGACACCAAGCCAGTGTTTAGCGGGCCACCTTGTAGCTCATGGTCGAAGATGAGTCGTTCGGTGGTCCAGGAATGGGGTCAATCAATCAAACATAGCTGGCAGTGGAATTGGGACACGTTTTAGAAAAACAGAACCATATGATTCTGAATCCTGTTCTGTTTTATGTTTGGTTGTTTGGTTGTTGTTAGCTGGCTTTGGTTGGTTTGTGTGTTAGTTGGTTTGGTTTCCCATTGTTTTGGTTTCAATTGGATCATGGCAACCCTTAGGTTCCCTGCTTTAATTTAATTAGGAAAAATATCAAGTGCTATATACTATATCAAACTCAAAGGAGCTAATATAAGATGTACCCAGGATTTGGTTGTCCTGTTTGTTTGTTCCTTTGTTTCTTTGTTTGTTTCTTTCTTTCTTACTTTGTTTGTTTCCTTGAGAGAGGCTAGATATCAAAACAGTTTCTTCGTATATTTTTAGCTAGCATCCAGCTTCTGGGACCTGGGAGAAAACCATCTTCTCTCCTGGAAACAGAACAGCACCAGGATCCAGATTTCACTGAGCGAAAGGATGACACCGCAGACAAGGACACCAAAGCGGCATTGGTTGGGTATGTATGCAAGTCAATGGCGGCATTTTGGGGGGATGTAATATAATAAGTGGAAACCCAAAATCATTGAACCAAGTTCTTCTCTCAATCACCCATCAAGTGTATATACATAAATATATATATATATATATCACGTCCATCCATTCCCAACCAGCAACTTCGCAGGATGTGGAACGCTTGGACCACGTGGAGCACGTTGTGCAGAAGGAGAAGGGTGGTAACGGCATTTGGTGTCTTTTGGTATCTGAGCATGGTGTACAAAATGTTCTCTTTAGGTTTTTGGGACCAAAAGAAGCATGGTCTTTGCTCGGTAGTTGTTTTGACACCTATGAATGGGGATCAGTGGCCACTTTCAACACTGCCTCACAACGTGAAAGTGGCTGTAATTTGATTGAGTCAGACCCCCATTATGCAGCCCAATACAGGCTGTGGGGGTATAATCATAGTTAGGCTAGCTGGTCAACTGAGATATGAATATTCCAGGATGGTATCGACAGTTTGCAGAAAAAATAGGTGGGAGTCGGGATGCCTTTGTGGAAACAACTGTATCTCCAACGGGTTTCCAAAACAGGTCTTTAAATAGTTTGGCACCAAATCACGATCACTAAATCATATATATAATATGCTGGTGAAATCTAATTGCAGTAAATTGTTTGGCAAAAAAAGATCATTTGATGTTCACTGTTAATTTGTTGTTTTGGTTGGATAACACTTGTATATGTTTCACGGCATGACTTTCCAATTATGTTTGTGAGTTTGATGAGGTTGGACATTGGAGAGGTTGGCTCCACCAAGCAAGATGTGTTGTTGTTGTTGATGTTGTTGTTGTTGTTGTTGTTGTTGCTGTTGTTGTTGTTGTTGGTGTGGTGGTTGTGGTTGTTGTCGTTGTTGTTGGTAGTTGTTGTTGGTAGTTGTTGTTGGTACTTGTTGTTGTTGTTGTTGTTGTTGTTGTTGTTGTTGTTGTTGTTGTTGTTGTTACTTGTTGTTGTTGTTGTTGTTGTTGTTGGCTACTTGTTGTTGTTGTTGTTGGTNGTTTTTTTTTTGGTGGCTGAAAAAAAACTCAGGCAGTAACGACAGATTGAGGACGTAACATCACTTAGAACCCCTGAGACAGTAACGTCACACTGGGCCCGTAACCAGAAGATTTGGAGACTAGTTACTTAGGAAAATCCTACCATCACAGGGTTCAGCCTGCACTGTATCCAATGAAGCCACATGTCCATCGACATGGTTGAAAAAAACTGATTGTGCTTGGAATCAAGGACTGGGTGAGTCATTGAGCTTTACTGGCACAACGCATCTGCAACATGATGCCTGATTTACTAGTTCAAGTATTCAACTATTCAAAACTCCACCAACTTTAGTAAATAATAATGCAAATTCAAAATGTCAGGTTTCCCTAAACTGATGACTTTGTGTGAATCTTGATCAGTAACAGAAGCATCACGAAATTGGAGGACCAGCAGTTAGTTAGTGCAAAAAAGATCAAAGGTTCAGTTTGAATTGAACAGCTCGTGACAAATCTCAACCCGGGGGCGCTGCAATTTCAGCTTGTTGTGGGCACAAGTCTAGCCATGGAGCTAGAACCAGACTCACAAGATTCAGTCGATGGCCAGGATGGAGAGGCCAGGCAGGTGTTTCACAATTAAACAAACAAGACATATCCAAGCCCCCTCATATTATTAACTTTTCAGGTTTGTTGTAATAAAACCACTGGTTGGTCAGAGCACTAGTTTATGATTCTACTAGACTATTAGTTTTGGTCTAGTTGGGAGCAACGAGACTATAAATGAAAAAGAATCAAACAAGACTAAACAAATTGCTTACGTTTTGAAATGAGAATCAAAAACCATTATGATAAGATTTAGGAACATTGACTCCCTTAGCCTCTCCTGCTGTGAGGCGGCAAAAGTACGTGCAGTGGTCACCATGCTGAGCAACTTCACAACCAACCAGGACATGATGATCAAAAAGGTGGATATGTTGGAACAGGCGGTTGCTAACAAACATCCTCTAGCAACATTGGGCGGGGTGCTTTCACCAGAAGCTTTGGCTACCGCGATTGATATGATCAGGAAAAAGACTCCTTTTGGTATCAAACCCAACAATTTGTTGAGACGCCATCCAAGTGTTCTTATCCAAGAAATTGAGAAGATGGACGCCAGCGACTCTGATGACTCAAGGGCCTATATACATGTATACAAGCATTTTGAGGGTATGTCCTACAGTGTGTACAAGGCGTTTGGATTCGAAAGAAATGAGTTTTCAACAATAATATATTATGAAAATATGGCAGACTTTATTTCAAATAAACATACTGTCAATGCAGATTTGTTACTATCCTTTAATTATAATCAAGAAACTTGAACTCATCGAGTCATGTAGTAGGCTAGGGTTGGGCAATAATAATAAATAGTTGCAACCATGAAATATTAGACAGTGTTTGCGGAGTCCCTGTAAACCCTGAAACCATAACCCTGTAGGTCTCAGATGAACTGGCTGCCAAATTGTTTGGGTACAAACATCTCCTGCTGGTGTCTGACTTTTGGTCGAAGGTGTTTCGATCGCCTTTCTACAATTGGTACTCCAAGAATTGGCATACTGAATTCAGCAAGAGTGTTCGAAGTCATTGGGGGGTGGGAGTAGTTCACCTTCAAAGGGAGCAATCGTTCAAAGGCACCAAAGAAGATGGTCATGAAAGAGTAGTTACAATTCCATTTGCAGCAGCCACAGCTGCTGGGGTCATCACTTTGCTTGGCCTGTTAGGTCAAAACCGTGGGCTGGCACACCAGTGCCAAGTTGAGGCAGTAAAGGTGTTGCATCGATTGTGTGATTGCATTAACGAACGGAGCTTCAACATCCGCATTTTGCCAAACCATGAGGTGGAGGTGAAGGATTTGATGGTGCAAATGCCAACATTCCTTTCTGCATATTCACAGTCCTTTGTGAAATCATTGAAACAACGGTTCCCTGATTCAGAATTGGTCCCAAGTAAAGTTTTTCTCAAGTGTCTTGTTTGGATCAACCTGGTAACATTTACTATACTAGAACGCTGTTCGAGTAAATTGATGATGATGATGATGATGATGATGATGATGATGATGATAATGTGATGATGATGATGATGATGATGATGATGATGATGATGATGATGATGATGATGAGGGTTATGTATTGATTTACAAGGATGATTATGGTGATGATACTGCTGCCGTTGATGATAAGAATGATGATTCCCAGTGATGAGTATGGTTTTCTATTTGAAAAATTGTTTGGATATTTGTAGCCACCAATGCCCCTTAACAACTCAGTTACTTCCCAAAAGAAATGCCATTGTCGTACCTTATGATGATGATGCCATTTCTGAGTTAAACATGTATTGGGTTTTTCGTCATTGACGAGTTGGTAGTACCATGTCCAAATGAGAATCAAGAAGATCCAACATTTGCAGTAGATGGGTTCCCGTACACTACCTAGAGAATGGTTCAGTTTGTTTCCGTTTGGTCTTTGGTCTAGAGAATGGTTGATTCAATATCATTGAGTCAACATCGCAACCTAGGTGGCTGAATCAAGGTGCTTTGGGTGAATGGAGAACATCATTTGAAACAAGTGTTCCTCTACACTTCTTCCTTTGGTTTCTCCTTAGAATGCCCGTTCAAGAAGAATCTGGAGAGCACCACTTCAACATCCCGAGATGTCAACGAAGGTTGATCCATCAATGTGCACAAAGAATTGATGACTCCCTCAACAATGATGTCTACCTATCGCACAAAATCCGTCTAGAGAATGTGGCTGTTGAATCGAACCCAAGACTTCGTGCTTCCCAAGTGAGGCATGAACTTCTCAGAAGATTCTTGGCCCGCAATGCGGGTTTCTGTGGAACCCAAAACTCCTCAAACCAGGATATGATCGATGCAGGGCTCATTGAATCAACTGGTAAGAGCAACAAAGGCACGATTGCAGCCGCTCATTTCGTGGCAGTGTATTGGGCACAGGCATCATGTCGAATCAAGTCAATGATGAAAGACATCGCTCATCAAGGAGATACTCTTGAATATCCTTCCTTTGCAATTTACCATGACGCATCTGATGTTTGTGGGAAAGAAGTGCCCTGCTTAAAGAAAGAAAACATTGTTTTGTGTTGTGTAAAGGGTGAAAGGTATATTTAAACCTAGCTGGTGTTAGATTCATCTGTAACACCTTGAAATTCTGCATTGGGAGCAGTATCACATTTTCAACCCCTGATTCCTTCACAGTTGGATGGGATGAGACTCATTGAAATTGGGGGTATTTGGCAGGAGAGGTGTTCTCTTATACACTTTTGAGGCTCCCTTTCAAACGTCTATTTGTTTTCCAACCTAACACCTATGGCATTGATTCTTAAGAACAACTATATATGATATTTGGATATGTGTGATATTGTGTATTTATGAATTTGGGTTTAGATATCTAGTATAAGTATATTATCTCACGATAACCGTCCCATCGTCTTGAGGTGTTGCTGCTGCAAGTCCAGATCAAGGACACTGTGGTGTGCGCACCTCCAATGTTCATGAGTGCAGTGAAGGACACTGAAGAGGATGTGGATGCCAAAAGGCAAAAGCTGGAAGAATCCACACTTCCCGCAGCCCCCTTGCATGATTTGGTACCATTAGAAACGTCTCGAAAAAAAAAGAAAGAACAGGCAGATATGATTGTTGAGAAAGAGGCTCAAGGTGAAACAATTTCTGTTGTACCATCTGTTGCTTTTGAAGGTGGCAACCATCAAAGTCAAAGAGTGAAAACGAGGCATATGCTACAGGGACTGAACCATTCTCTTCAGAAATTGTTGGGGTTTCGCTTCAGTGATACAATGCCTACCGAACCACTTAGACCCATCAAGTTGGGAGAGGAAAGGTTGATCCACAAAACAGCCACTGGAGAAAATATGGTTTACTATTGGTGCAAGGAAACAGGTGAATCAGTTTGGCAGTCTTCAAAGGCCAATGGCTTTCCCCAGCATTTGAGATTGGCATCAGTGATGGACGAGGGATCTTCTTCCTACGCAATCATAGCTGCACTAGCAGAGCAATGCTCTGTGTTACCAGTTCGAGACAGCATGCACAAACTTCACCGAGTCCAGGAGCTAGCTTTCTCTGGAAATGCAATCTTATCTGAGCTGAGGAAAGAAATATTCCTTTGCCTAAAAATGGACAGGGCACCTTACAGTACATCAAGGTTTGGGAGACGCCTCAAGGAGGCTGCAGAAATGTATGCAAATGATATGGAACCAAATGATGCTTTGCTAGGTCCTTTCTTAGCTTCCATTGGCCGAGATATGGGGATTGATCCTGATGATTTTGCATCAATCAAACATGCTATTCTTGGATTTGCAAACCGACATCACAGAGGAGGTTTGAGTAGCGACTATTCCACAGGGCGATGGGACTCTTTATTTGATGGTGCCCAAATTTTGTTGAGGCCCGGGGGAATCTAAAACTAGAGACCATCAAGTCCAAGGTATTTTGTTTGGAAGGATTTACTACCTCCAAAGTTTGAAATTCATAATGCCTACTGGTTAATGAAAATCAATCATAGTGTATTGTATGAAAACCCCACCTTTCTGCACAGAAGTTCTCTTCAGGCAGTGGCACATCCGCTTGTTCTCAATCATGGCAGCAGCAGTACTAGAAGGTGAAAACCCTTGGAACTTTGTGGCCAAATCGATTCATGACACATCATCGGGCAACAAGTGGGCAATCATCCCTAAAGTTGCACGGGTTCCTCATCAAAAATACCAAAGTCCCTTTGGAGTGTTTGGTTTATCTCAATGGAAGATTAATTTCTTGATGTTTCAAGATAAACAGTCTTTATATCAGAGTCTGAAATGATATCAACAGCTCAGCATACTTCCAGCTCTGCTCCCATTTCATTTCAGGTTCTGGCACAGCCATCCAAGCAGTCTTCCCTGATTGGCATTGTGGCCATTTTGCAGCCATTCCGCACATTCACAGCAGACGAGGCTAGTTTTTCAAACACAGGAATGTGGAGAGGGAATTTGAGGCATCATTGATGGGATGGACCTTTTGATTGATGGGATGGACTGTTTCCCAGTTCGTATTTGATACTACAGCAATGTGTTATTCAGAAAAAGCCAACTAACAGTGTGATCGAGTAGAAATCTAATAATAACACTGGTTACATTGCTACTGTTGGTGTTACAATACAGGCTCACAAGGGTAATTGTCAAAGTTCTGACCTGACTAGCTGTATAAAAATCCTGCTTTGCCTTGCTCATACAAATATAAATAGACATGATTCGCAGTGAGTCCATAAAAATTGGTGCTTTGGTTTTGAGAGTTAAATCCCGGTACACCTCCAAAAGGGTCTTGTGTCGATTCAAATGGTTATTTAAATTAAATGTCATATTGTTTGGATAGAACAATTACTACCAGATTACCACACCAATGTCGTCAAAGATCGTCAAGGAAACTGTACTCAGTTGCTATGGGGCCAAAACAAATAACAAATAGTAGCCCTAGCATACTATGGACACATTAAAAATGTCAGAGTTGGATCAATCTGATCTGTTTTCATCAGCTCAGAACAGGCTACAAGTTAGATATATGCCACATCATTTTCCCCAGCTCCAATGCCAAGAAGAATATATCCATATACACTAACTTTAACTGTTGCAAAACTACAAAGAGCAAGGACTATTGGTGGTACACACTGCTGTTGTTGATCAAGAAGTCCTGCACCAGTTGATAAGTAGTGATCAGTGTAGCCCATTATTTACAAGGTGTGTTTTTATACATCCCAGGCGATGCAGGAATTCCTCCATCATCAACAGTAGGACATCCTTTTGAGTTAGTGTACCCAGACATTTGCTTCTCAAGGTAATAAAATCATCACCACCTCAGACTTTATTTATATTGGAATGGTTGGAGAACATTAAACAGTAACACAGCCTATCAGTATTTGATGGGCAATACTTAATTCCAAAGTTTGACTCCATATGAATGTTTGAATTTGAGGTCCAGTATGGTATGGAATTGCAATACAGTACACATGATACAAGGAATGCAATAGCCCAAGAACTCAAGTTTACTTTACATCCCCAATCACAACGATCCAAAACCGGCAGGTGAGGAACAACACGTTGCCCGATGGTGGGATTGTGCAATCAAAGAAAGTGATGCTGAACTTTAAGGGTTTGATGGAGGACGTATTGGTGAATGCCTTTGCACCTGAAACCATAGCACGTATGGCTTGTACCCAGGAGTTTGTGGGGCTTAGATCAACTGGAACAGAATCCTCCGAAGAGTTTGATGTGATGCAAGCTCATTTGGATTTTCTTCTGAAATATCTGAAGCACATCAATCGTTTCCATGAGTATCATTGGTGCACACCGTTTTGCTGCAATGCCTTTCTGGATTTGAACACTGCCACTGATCATGCGTTGGCGGAACAAGTATTACAAAAGATGAAGAATGAATGGACATTCATCATTTCAGAAGAACAAAAATGTTCCAAGTGGTTGAGTGACATCCACTTCTCTCGGTGGCAGGTCTTCAGAGAAGTGCACACCTGTGCTGAGGAAAACGGCTACAAGCTTTGTGATTCTCTCCTTCGCCTCGTCAAGGCGTACCTGCCTGGACGGCAGAATACCGTGGGGTTGGAACACACGTTTGGATCCTTGCGTGATGCAGAATCGAGGCATTCGAAGCACAACCAGGCTTCAGGTGCCCAAGTCAGTGCCAATGCCATTCGTGCCACAAATAAACTTTTTGGTGAATCCAACACTATTGTGGAAACCCATCCAAGTATGATTGCCCAGGTGCCATCAGCTTTTTCCCAAGGGGTGTTGAAGAAGGATTGTTTCAACCCCTGCAAAACAGCTTTGGGTGAATGTGGTATCAGAAATGCCTCTGAATTGATCAAGTTGGCTGACAACCGCAGCAATGCCTTCAATTTCATGCAGAAAGGGGTTTCTCAACTTCGTGCCCGTCAGCTAGCCTTTGAATTGAAGTGGGCAAAGACTGATTATCTTTGGGTTGCCGGTATCATTCCTGAAGGATCGGTATCCAGCATTTGAATTTACAAAAGGCGGATCAGGTTTCAAACGTAACCATCAGAGTACCAAGAAGTATTTTGTTTTTGGATGAATTGACCGTTTCTGTTTTGTAAAGGTTTTCTTTCTTTTTTCTAAACCGTATAATAGGGTCCCTTGTCACTTTGAAACCTGATCCGCCAAACTAATGTTTCAAAAATCCCAATTTCCAACCATCGACACTTGTCAAGTCCTTTGCGGTTTATGTTGATGATGAGATCTGATAGTGGTGGTCCAGTGGAATTCCAATCTAGTCTAATGTAATTTGATTGACCCCAACCAAGGTAGTCCAATGCGATGGCACATATGGCTTGGTTGTTGATTCCACGATGTTTATGATCAAAGTACTTCCTTTGCAAGTGGAGGAACAAGAACATCATGGGAAAAGGCTCCAGGTTGCGAATCTCACTGCAATGGCAACAGGTTCCATCAAATTGCAGGACAACTTGGTTTGGAAAAAAACTCGAATTGAAACATCGAACCATCCAACTAGCGGTTAGAATTTCTGAAATAGACATTTGAAAACAAACCTAGTCTAACAAATTTAGCTGGGTCCCTCTGCGCCACTGATCCTCTGAAAGGACATGATCTTCTACGATGTCAGTTCACCGACTTTGCATTCTGTGTTTGTCACAGTTGCGGGAGGCCTTGGAAGTCCACCCCAAGCTTTGCTGGTTCTGGAAAACCCAATGCCAGTGATGAACTACGCACTGGAGCATAGGGCATCAAGCCCCTGTTCTGAAACAAATGGTAGTGTACTCAGTCTAACTTAACCTATTTGGGGCAATGCTGGTAAAGTAATAATGCACCTTCAACTGTTAAACCTAAAATGGGATGTGTCAATAGAAATAGACCAATAGTGGTGAATGATATTGTTCATGGAAGAAATCCTGCACCAGTGGATGAGTAGTCTATCCCACTATTTAAAATTAGGGGGTTTACATCCCAGGTGGTGCAGGATTGCTGCCATGAACAATATTAAGCCTTTTTACATCAGCTGTAATATACCAACCCAAGGGCCTGACCGTGACAGGACACCAGCCATTGTCACACAATAAATACTGATACTAGAGGCAACTTAGTCAAGAAATGAAATGGAATAGTTGGACTCTGAAAAGGGGGCAAACACAATTCAAACCTTTATTTATTTCAAAATGCATTTAAACAACTGCTAAGTAACGAGCAGTTGAACTGAATATCCAGAAAGAATGAATTCAGAATCTTGACTTCAACATCTGTCAAACTAAGGCAAATACAATGACAAGAACCAAGAAAGTTCTTTTGTCAAAGGTCATGTATAGAGTTACAAAATTCCAAGTTGGTCTATCACCCTGAAATGTTTGCCATAGCGCACTGACTCTCACATCAACAAAGTCCTAGTCAGCTCAGGTTTGTCGGCAGCTGCTTTGGACGGAATGATGCGTGAGCTGAAGCTTCGACGCACTGGTGCTATGACCAATGCTTCCCGGATCGAGTCCATCATGAAGCACATGCAATACTCAAATGAAAAAATCCAAGAAGTGCTGGCAACGCTGAAAAACAACAAAAAAGGAGATGAAGATGAAAACGCTGAATCTGTTTTGTTGGAAAAGAAACATTGTGAAGCTCAAATGCTTGCCGAGCTCTTGGAACAGAAAGAAGTGGAAGAATCTGACAAGAAAGTGAAGCAGCCAAGAACCGAAAAACCAAAGAGCGTGGCTCCTGATGAATCAGAAAAAAAGGAGAGTGCTACTGGTGCTGGTGCATCACATGCCGCAGCAAAAACACCAGAACCATGGCCTGCTCACAAAGCCGCAGATCTTGCTGATGCAGACCCCGACATTCCTGCTGGTTGCAAGATTCGTCACTATACACCGGTGAGTGCATCACCTTATTGGCGAGCTGAGTTACCTCCTGGAATGAGCCATTTGGGTAAGTATACCCGCACCAAGAGCTACATTCACAGCGCAGGTGTGGGGGCAGCCAAGTGTGAGTCAGCAGCAGCTCGTGCCACCGTGGTTGCGTGGCTCTGGGAATGGGCAGAGCATCAAGCTGAGTCGATCAAAGCTGAAAGCAACGGTGATAAGGGGCATAAGGGGAAAAAGAGACTGAAGGTCGGTTCTTAGGGTAGCCAAACTGTACTGTTACTTTTTCTGAAGGAGGTATCAAAAAAAACAATCACACAAAGCCTGGAAAAACCATACTGTATTTTGTTGTTGCTGATTATGAGCCAACTTCAGTCTTAAATCCTGATAGTTTCATTGCGGCATGGCTCTCTTAGTAACCAGCGATGGGGAAATCATGGTTCCTTGGAGTTAGGGCTTTGTATGTGAAACTGTTCGACCACGATCATTGGATGGTGGTAAAGTTGAATGAACCAATCTGCATTCAATAATGATGTTGTCCACTAACAAAATTCAAAATGAACAGCTTGATTCAATCGTTGTTCCTTGAAAAGTCAACTTACTGACTCAATAGTACTTGTAGAAGCCTTGTTCTTACTTTAACCACCATTCAGTGGGGGCTTTTGTGGGGAACCTGCGACCTAGCGAAAGGAAGTCACATTATAATTCATAAATCTGAATTTGAAACATTGTTTGGATGGCTTTTGAAAAAGTCCCTTGTTTAAATCAATAGTCACACAAGTCACTGGTTTGGCTTCCTGGGGTCTTGGGCAGGTTGGAAAGTGAAGGGCTGAAGCATTATACCTACGTATACTTATAAATGTTTCAGCAAGGGTTCAAAGCAGAACACGCTGCTGTCAAACCATTTGCACACAGTGTGCTCTTGGCAGACGTGCTGGCGCGAAGAGTGAGAAGGAAAAAAACGAACCAGGAATGCTTTTGAAAAAACTGGGTTTTAAACATATCAAAATCTAGATGACAATGAAGTCAGGTCTTTGATGAACTGCACTGGCAGGACAACATTGGTGCTCTTTGACCTGAAGACTATTCCTATGCAGGAACGCGATGGTTGACCTCAAGACTATGCCTATTGGCGTTCTTTTGGCATACTGCTGTATCTGTCTCAATGAGGTATTTTGAGTACTGGTTGCTTGTTTGCAATGACCCAAAAATGAATGTCGACCGATGTCGAGTTGAATGTTTCAGAGGCTGTTGTTCAGCAATCAAACATTTTACATCAAAAACTCTGATAGTAGACTGATGCTAGTAGAATAATGTCATCAAACTACAGTAAATTGCTTCCACAAGCTCTGGTAATCAGTAATGCCCCATTGATTTATATTTTGCATCTGGGTGATTCTCAAAATTGAAAATAGCCCAGGTTTGGTAAAGTACCAGTCAATTAGGGGATGTTTTCTTTCATCAAGGGAGGCAATGGCGATTCGATGTAGGATGGAACTTCAGTCCATCACAACTGTACAGTGGCAGAATGGTACATGGTATGTAAAAAATATAAGTGTATGTCATATAATAATAATGATACAATTACTATTATAGGTAATATTTGATGTATCATGTATTGTAAATAATATCAGATATGATTCAATAATATATACAGATTCTATAATTTGTAGTAAAAATAATAAATTCTAGATATAATATATTATATATCATTGATACAATATTTTATATTTGATATAGTTCTGTATTCATATATTGTTTGATATTTACAGTATTCCAGAGTATATATATACATATCGATTGTGTACATGATCATATCTAAATTCAAATCAAATCATGTCATATCTGTGGTAGATACCATGTGGAAACACATGACCAGGAAACCATAAAACTGTTTAGATTCTTGACAAATGTTGTTTTCCCTCTATGATGAGCACTTGGTTTTCACTACTACTGAAAGAATGTGGAGTCATAGGTTTAGTCTATCCAACTCATGGGAAGTAGACCAAACATAAGTATCCTGGATCACTCCAAGAAGTTTAGCCTATCCAATTGATGGGAGGTGGACCTGTTGGTCTTTTTCATCTAAGGACCTTGTTGGACCTTGTGGGTACACCAGGATTTCTAAGTGGAATGGACAAGCCTGCTCAATGAACGATAAAAAGAGTGTGCTGAGAAATGGTGGCAAGCGTTTATGTGATATCACTATTCCACTTTGGCATGGCATAGAACATGAATCACTGGGAATATGAAAGGCAGAATATCTGAGGTAGAAGGGAAACGCTGGGCTGGGGATAGATTGGGCCCAAACGGATTCGAGTAAGTAAATATACCACCCATGGATTCTACGGGTTTCAAAGCTTCTGCAAGACTTGTAAAAAAAAAACATCCGGATCAATCATCCGGAATCCATTTTTAAATGTCAGAACGCGTTCTGAATCTTACTTTGAAACCATTCGGTTGCAGTTTTCCGACAGACAAAACACGGTGATATACAAAAAACTCACATCATCTCTCCCACACACTCCCAAAAGGGGCTACATGACACAACGGTAGACACGGCAACACCATGAGTCATCCTGCTTGGGATCCTGAATTTTGCCGCTGGCCTATGAAGCCTACCACGAAATATATACATCTGCAGGTTATTATTTCATCCCTTAGAAAACAACAAATAACCAGGGGTCATTATGGGTTTTGAAATAATCTCCGAATAAAACCTAACATAATTAAACATATCGCTGATGTTTTTGGTTACTATACAACATGCGTAGTATTCCCAATCCCCCAAAGAAAAAGAAGGGCAAAATTAAACAGCCCTCAGAATCTTGTTTTCCTCAATCCAGTGGCCAATTTGAGGACCAAAACACCCCTGCTATACAGAGTCAAACCCCTCCATTAGAGGGTTCTTGGGGATTCTTAGGGAAGGTCAACAAATAAGTGATGGGTCAACTGGTCACTTCGCTTTCGTTTCTTTTCATTTCGGTCACCCTTCCCACCCCACGACAGATCCATGGGACTGGCATCGAAATGTACAAGGGGTACCCCTACCAGTTATAAATAGGGATGCAATAACCGCCCTTATAAGTATGGTTATTTCAACCCAGTTATCCATTTATTTTCGGCCCATTTACCCATAAAAAACAACCGTTCACGTAGGTAGATATACCATTCGACTGATCTCCGCTCCTGGTGGGCAAGGCGGCCAGACCGACACAATCCTTTTCGACACTTCTGTTCCAAGGTGGCCATCCTCATCACGACATCACCATCGGTGGGCCCTTGTGAAGCAGTTGTAAATAGGGTGAAGTTAAGGGGTCCCTATCATTGGCCGAAACTTGATATGTAATTGGGGTGAAACAACTCTATTTAGGGGTTATATGGGGTTATAACCCCAT
This sequence comes from Breviolum minutum Mf 1.05b.01, assembly GCA_000507305.1. NCBI lineage: Eukaryota > Dinophyceae > Suessiales > Symbiodiniaceae > Breviolum > Breviolum minutum. The sequence continues at coordinate 15,243 of DF243254.1, read as the reverse complement.
TTATAACTAGCAGGGGCACACCTTGCTTGTACCACCCCCAAATTTAACGAACGGAACCTAAAGATGATGGTTTGTAAATGTATTTCCTTCCAAACATTTGGCGATTTTTTGGGTAGCCATGCTAAATTTCAGGGAGGCTGGCTGATGCTCGGAAGGAAACACAAATGAGCAGGGATCAAAGCGCACCGTTGTGACATGAACCATGAAATCTTAGGGATTCTTGTAGTCGCCTATGAAATATTCCCTGTGTACTTAGGTGTACAGTATAAATAGTGTTTACACCCTGGAAGTCCAGTCGACCAAACAAAGTCGCTGTTTTTTGGATGATTCATGCAAACAATTCCCGATCCTATCAATGACTTGGACTTTCTGCTCAAAATGTTTCCTTTTAGTTCACCATTTTTGGTTTTTGACTCAGAATTCTTACTTTACATTTACGAGGATCCACCTTTTCATATGCTCCTTAGACGGGTTTTTGTGGTGGTTGTTGGTCATGAAATTCCCCTGAGATCTTCACAATTCTGGCGTTGGAGGCGAAGATTGCGACATGTTTGCCACCTGCCAGGGGACGTCGAATGGAAGGTACCCTCCTGTATTTTCAATTCACCGGTGGAATTTCTTCATTTTTTTCTCCAGAAATGTGAGTTTACTGGAGGTTAGCAGCAGTTAATGTCATCTCACCTCCGTCAAGAAAAAAGGAAAGTGGATTTGCGAGAAGCACCATGAATTCTTGGCTGGCCAAAAGCACTGGAAATCGTGGTTGTTTTTTGTGTACCTTAAACCTGAGGTATGCAGTTTCCGTGGAAAATGCCCTCACAAATATAGATTGGAAAATGATGCCCTTGAGACTCGGCATTTTTTGGGATAGTTTTTGAAGGGGACGGAAATTGTCATCATCACATGTAGGGAAAAATTTGAGGTTATAAACAATATTCTCATGGGAACCTTTTCAGAGTTTTTGCGTTTAATTTCAAGGAGGTTTCTCCCGTGATTCCTAGCAGTTCAATGGGTGAATTGTAATGAAATCCACGTTCAAAACCACAAAAATCACAAGGTCCACTCGCCATCCGTGGAACCTGCGCTTGAGATCCGGATGCGGAACTGCCTGGAATATGGGTGGGGTTGGTAATCAAAACCTGACAAAAACCCAACCCAAAAAACCAATCCCAAAGAAGAAATTAACATATTTGCTGATGTGATTTACGATTTCTAAACGAATGTTTACCAATTTTTTTCTCTTTTGTTGTTTCTTTCAAACATTCTACGAACCACAAAAAAAAATTCTGAGCTTCAGCAAGCAAATTTACCCAGTGGTTTGTTTTTCCATAAAACATTCTCCCCAAAAACACATTTAAACATATATTTTTGGTTGGGAACCCCGGCCCACAAGATCCATGTATCGTAGATTTACCGCATATTAATCCGTCATGGGATATGGATGGCGGCCTATATAACCTCCAGGCTTCAGATCTTGTTATTTTTGGACAATGTCTTGCACCTTTCCGGGATGTTTCATGCTTCTTTTTAAGGTAACACCAAAAGAAACGGCAGAAAATATGGGAATACAGTAGTGAAAAAAATCGGACCAATGCAGTCGTGTCAACTTATGAGTAAATAAACCAACCAATGTTAACATCCAATTTTTTCAAAAACTCATTTGTCTAAAGCTGTCCATTTGTGGAAATTCTTGGTTGCACATGGAACAACCACAGTTTTTCCCCGCTAAGTAGTTCCAGTCCCAATCCTGAAATTTGACGAATAAAGAGTTGCAACAGTCGGACGTGCCTCAAAAACCAAAACGTTGAAAAAATTGCAAACTATTGAACCATATGTTTCCATCTCTTCGAGCCACCTGTGGCCCGGAAGGGTCGCAAACGTCGCTTTGCCGCCTGAGGACTGGTCCGGTGGCCGGACTTGGGAACATCTGATGTCAATCCTTCCCACACAATCCGTTTCCTCTTCAATTACCCTCCAGCGAACTAAAGCAACATATCCCACGTCAAGAAAAAGAAAAAACATCGACTCACAAGTGCGGGAAAGGAAAATGTTACTTTCCAGGAAGGTATTTTCAAACCCAACTTAAACCCAACGATATCATATATCAAATTCACATCAGAACAAATCATCATCAATTTTTTCACCCACCTCAGTACTCAAAACATTCCGGACAAAACGCATTTACAGTAAAACATTCCAGTTTTGAAAAGCATAAGAAAGGTTTAACACGCGCGGACTTCGGTCTTGGTCTCACACCACGGCTTTCCGCAGTGGCGGTGAAAAGACATGTCCGCTTTATCGCGGTAAAGGTCGGGTCAAATCATTTGCCCGCCGAATTGGTCTTCTTGCATTGAATTTCAAGAGAGTCTGAATGACTTCTTGGTACTTGACATCTTTGATCTTTACCAAAGTGCCTAAAAGAGGCGTGTGAATCTTCAGACACACGCGGCTGATACCCTTTCTGCAGGGTAGGTCAAGCCCAAAACAAAAAGCGAGCTCCTTGAAAAAGTCCTTGATCAGCCGGATCATCGCTGTAAGAGTCTGAGATGAAGCAGCGCTTGCCGTCGGTTCCATCCAGCTGCCTTTACGGCTTCGATGGGGTACCAACCACTCATCCGACTCAAGGTAGCACCACGTTGCCACTTCAATCCATGAGAGCTCTCTAACCACTGAGTCTCCACTGAAAAGATGCAGCGTGATCACGTTCAGGCACTTCCTCATGAAACCATCGCCAAACTTATGTTGTAGCCCGCTGCCATGTACCCGCACTGACCAATCATCAGCAATGCCATCCAACCACATGACGGCCTCGTTCTGGATATTGGAAGCCAAGGAAACTATTGTAGATTCGTCATCCTCACACTCCTCTTCCAGTTCCTGGAACCCATTGTCACGGGAAACAAAGCGCTCTGCCACATCCCAATGAAGTGCTCGAAGTTCCAATAGGTCGCGCTCTTGAGCTTCATGATGTTGAATGAGATTACGCCACACTCGCATAAACTCCTCAGACCTCATCTGCTGTGCTTTGCCTGCCTCATGATCTGCCCTTGCATTCCACAAAGCAGTCCAATCATCAACTTCAAACAAAGTCGCCGATACCTCTCGATGACTGGAAATATGCTGCACGTTCAGCACGCCTTCGCAGCTATCAACCGCATGTTGAAGGCGAATCCATAGTTCCTCATGAGGTCCATCAGGAACATCTTCCCTGCATTGAAGCAGCCTGTGCAGCCCACTTGCTGCATAACTAGAATCTGTCCAGACGGTGATAGACCTTCCTGTTGCACCACATAGTTCCAATGCAACAATGATAGCCATCAACTCCGCCTTGTCGCTAGACTGACGTGGTCCTTTGAGAGGACCTGCTGCTACCAAGGTATCATCCGTAGCATTCACCACTGCCCATGAACCAAGCGCAAACTCCGGGAGTTTTGGATACCAACAGGATCCATCGGTAAATAGATCCAAATGATGTTGTCCACTGACTGGAATGCCTCCAGAAATTTCTTCTGATGCCTCACCATAGGAAAGCTTCCTAAACTCTGCAATCCACGGATTTCGGGACGGAAGAAGATGATGCCGAAGTGATGCCGGCATTCGATTCCATCTCGATACTACTCCAACATGGTGTTTCCTCACATCCTCAAGGTAAGGACAGTCTCGACATCGATGTTCGATAGAATCCTCACCTGAGCAAAATCTACACTGCCCTGTCTTTTCCATGTCATATTTCTTGTGCTTGGAGTTGTCCAAAAGACCCATCTCGAAGAAGGTTGATGCAGTGCTTCATATGAGCCGGAGTTTTTGAGACCGAAGCTCGAAGCACCTTCTCATCAATGCCTTGCAAACCTTCCATCTTTTCGTTTTGCCATTTCCCAAGAAATCTTCTGGGCCCACGCATCCTTTGCCAGATCATAGAGCTCCATCTCACCAATTGCCAATAGAGAGAAAGCAAGCCCATCTGCTGTGACAACCCATGGTGGATCGATCTTCCAATGCACCTGTGCGCATACCTCCAACAGCTTGCCAAAAGGACCATATGTGCGGAATCCATCGAAACCTTCCATGAACTGCTGCCACATGGTAGATAATGCAGGCCTGCGAAATCCTACTCGACGAAATGTAGTGAGAACGACCCAGAACTGGTAGAAGCCTGGATCCGTCTGTTCATCGCATAGAAAGAACAGCCTCACGCCTGGAGCAGCTCCTGCTCTTTCATGACGAAGAGACTGCATAGCTTTTGAGCGCAATGCCCGGATCGCATCCCACCCAAGATTGCAAACTGCAATCCCATAGAACGCCCGAGGCCAGAATGCTTGCTTGATCACCCTGACTTTCATCCACTCAGGACAATTGACTCTTTTCACCACTTGCCATAAAGGTAGGAGTGCTTCAATACGACTTTTCTGGATAGAGGCTGTTGAAGTTGCCCCATAAGACATAGCCGCTCCCAAATCCTTCTCCTTCTGAACGACTCTCCAGCCCAACAGCTGGAGAGCTCACTTCTTTGACTTTTGTTAGAAGTCCACGTGTACGACTTGCCCTCATCTAGCGGTATTTCCCACATCTGAATCCATGTTTGGACACAGACAATAGCAGATTGAAGATCATGTATGGATCTGGATAGGATCTCCAAGTTGTCCACAAATGACAGTTCACGAACTTGAGGAGCAAATTGTTCCATGTAGGCATGGAAGGTGAGGTCGATGATAGACATTCCCAGACAGCTGAGAGCATCGCCCTCTGGTAGCCCTCTGTTGGACTTCACCGGCTGACCCACCTCTCCTTTTACCAAAAACATTCTTTGGGTTTTGGCCAAGAAATCAAACCACAAGTTGGCAATTTGTATGTCCATGCCCATGTGAACCACCAACTCATAGATCGGAAGGCGAGGGATGTTCTCGAATGCCTTCTGCAAATCCGTCACAAAGCCTTGGATCCCAATGTTGGTTTGAACTGCGCATTCCACCTGAGCCTGTATCATTAACCACATCTCCGAGGCATCGCTGGAGGGCATAAATCCGAACTGCCTCTGGCTAGCCACATATGCAATCACTTTGAGGAACTCCTTTGATCTCATCGATCCCCAACTGCGATACAGCATACTGTAGATGATAACTGGTCTGAAATCCGATGGTGCGCACGATGTATCACGTTTCGGAAGAGGGTGTACGAATCCTTGATATACCTGATCAGGCCAACAGCCCTGTGATTCACACTCACGGACTATATCAACCAATGGATGTACCAGTTGATCAGGCATCCATTGAAGGTCCAGCCTCGCTACACCATCGGGTCCTCTTGCCGACCTGGGAGTGTATCGCCGATTGCTTTGAGTAGTGGCTTAGCCTTCAAAGTGTGATTAGGCAAGTAGGCTTTGCCAAAAGCGAGGACACGGCTCCATTCCTCTTTAGTAGGCGTATTCTCCACCCACCACCGCTTCTTCCAAAAGCTTTCCAACTTGCCTTGAATTTCTGGTACTGTTGCATAGTGCTGTGTTGCAACCAGCTCATCACCAGGTTCAAAACATGGTATGTCCTGATCTAAATGAACCGTTGTCCGGTCATCAGATACACCAATAATACAAGCTGCGTGTTCTTCTTCCAGATGAACCAATGCTCCCTTCGGCTGTGGTTTGATCATTGAAAACAAATTGTCGGTATGGGCTTCAAGATGTAGCCGTAGTGTTTCATTTCGTCTCCTAGCATGCCAAGATTCCAGTTTCCGAAAGTTCACCTGGAAGTCCTCAAACATCAACGATGCCGTGTTGGAGCTCGGTGGGTTGTCTGGAATCTCAAAAGGACTTCCTTGAAGCCGAACAGGTCTTCGCGGCCACCACTTCTTGAATGCACCCTGAAACCCCTTTGCTTCTCTAATAGCCCGCCACAAACTTGCCCGATAGATTTGAGCATCTGCCGTCTGCTTATTGGCTTTCAACGCGTGACAAAGACTCTGCAATCTTCTCAGCTGTAAAAACCAACGCTGCACTTCTCTGCCGAGAAAGTCCGAAGTAGTTTTCACCTCCCCATGCCGTGAAGGCTTTGGCATTGGGCACTGACATTCACGAAGTTCAGGTTTCAATCTTCGTCCTCTTCCTTTGAATTTCCTGGCAAGCCTTTGTTGGGACTACAGACGTAGCCTTGAAAGCTGTCTTCATAGCCTTTCCAAAACTGTTCATACTTCTGCGTGAGATTGCCTTCAGGTTCAGGTACTCGGAATCTCTGACTCTGCCAACCTTCCTTATCTATATCATCCCACGGAATGTAGGACGGCTGTGTCCACACTGATTGCATGCGAGCCACCGTTGGAATCCGAAGCTTCACACCTATCGTAGTATGATCCGGAAAGAGATTCCAACTCTCCATGCCCTCAACCCATGTTGCCATTTCTGGCGAAAGCCAAATAAAATCAACTGTAGTAGTAGCTTTGCATGTTGGAATGCATTGCCACCCGCAGTGATCTTCTGACCATCTTTGAGCCTCAATCCATCCATGGCTCCTCCATATCTCTGCAAATTCTGTTGCCTGAATGTCCATGTTCATGTCCCCACAAATAAACCTTGGGCCAGATCTTGATAATACCACCTCCTTTGTCAGGGTAGTGAGCAAATTCCTTGTCGCTTCTTTGGCCCTAGGCCACATTGGGCCAGATGGCCATAAATACAGATTTGCACCTGTAATAGGAACTGGACCATGCCACACCTGATACAGCTGGGCTCGACAAAGATCGTATTCCTGTTGTGGCCAGAACACCGAGATGGCATGAGGGACCAAATCGGTAATGACTGCCACCCCTGTCCAATTGCCAGCTTCTTCTGATCTTGCCCTCAATGGAGTAGCTGCTCCACACAGCAAGTGGAGGTTCCTTCCAGTTTCTCTATTGATGCCATTGATCTGTTTCAGAGAGCTCTTCTGGCCCACTTCAGAAAGGTGCGATTCACTGACATTCCAAATTCCATATGGAAGAGAACTATAAAGCCACTCTTTGTTTCGAAGGCTTCCAGGATTCGATGTACCTAGCCATACCAGGCTCGTGTCTTGTGTCGGTCCAGGATTGGATGCTTCTCCAATTCGAGCAATCACTTGGAGAAACTGCAAACCACTCGCTGAACCCATTAGAACCACCGACAGCAGGATCCATAGCTTGAACCGCACGGATCCTCCGCGCACGGTGCAAGAAATGGATCGAACCACTGCCGATGTGAGCCGTGTTGGCCAGGTGATCCTTTGGAGGCATTTCAACACTAACCAAACACACCACGTAACCGTCATCGAGGTGCCAGCCGGAGGATGGCCTCCTGGCAGTTGTTCTTCATTCTGTTTCTTTCCTAGGTCCTGTCCAAGTCTAGGACGTTTGAGATGAGGTTCAGATTCATCTCCTTGCTGTTGAGGATCATCCGCCCTTTCCTTGGTCTCACCTTGAACTGCAGGTTTCAGTCCGAAGTTGGATCTCCATCTGAAGGAAAGCTCCGTCATCCAAGTCGAAGTGCTCCAAAGGGCGAGCCCGATCACCATTAACACGCATTGTGCACTCATGAATCTGGCAGAGTGCAAACATGCCTTGTTGTCTCAGGAAATCATGGAGCTCAAAGAATTTGTCCGTCCAAAGGGACATATAGTTGTGGAAAGTCTCCTCTTGGGATCCTCTTGGCCTCAATGTTCTTTCCAATAGAACAAAGACTTCGTTCAGGGAATCTCGTCCATCTTCCTCAAGAATTCCCATTACCTTGCCATTTCGAGAAATGCTCGCAGCCATGACTGATGGATGAACTTCCATAAGCTTCCATGGCACTTCCTCCTCTACCAAAAGAACTTCCTTGAGGGCAAAGAGACGACCAAATGGATCACGAAAAGCTGAGTGTTTCACCAGACTGAATCCTGCTGGGCCATGTCGACAAGGGAATACCATAAGGTCCTGACCTTGAGTGAGAATCATCCTCCTCAATTTGAATATCTTTCTCGCATTGACTGTCATAGCCCAACTGAACCTCCATGCTTCAAGAGCATAGTCTTCTGCCCTGAGAATGCCCTGCTGGATGCTTGTTTGACGTACATGATCTTCAAAGGTTGTAGGTGTTCTTTCCAGCACCGGAAGCTCATCAATAGTGGGGTCATAGATTACTACTCTGGCATTCTCAGCATCTTCCAACTGCATGATGACTACATAGTCAGCATCATACAATCTCAACCTGTCTCCGTACAACGCCAAATCCCCATCTTGAAACAAGGGACACGGACACAAGTCACATTGTCTCCCATAGCCTGCAACGTCCAAAAATTCATTGATGCTGGTATCCTTCCAAACAGTGGTAGTAACTGTGCCACCAGCCACATTCCAAACTTGGTTCTCCACCATGATGACCCCTGATCCCACTTCAGCAAAGAGGTCTTGAGGAGACCAAACCAGCAGGCAATAATCCCCTTGTTGCAGTTCCAATGAGGTGTAGATCCTATCATTCACTGAAATCAGCTCCCAGTTGATCACATGAAGATCAGGCCAGTGATTTGCAATCTGCAGTAGAAGCGCCTCCACTGTATCATGAGCATGTGCAAAAATCCGAAGAGATTCCGGCCTCGGCTCGTCATGAGGATTGGGCCGAAATATCCAGAAATTGCGTTCTCCTGCCACTTGCAAAAGAGCTTCTTGATTGTGTCCATGCACCACCATTCCGCCTCCAGGACCAGTTTGATCGTCTCCTTGAGCAATTCCATGATATAGTACTTCCATCGCCATGCCTTGGGGCTGTGTGACCCTTTCCATCAAATCTACAGCGGCTGTACCAGTCTCCTTGAAGGTCCAGATCATCGGACCGTCATCCCCATAGAGAGAGGTGCCACTGTCAGGCCACATTGCAATCTCTGTCTCCGCATTGGCGCTCCCCACGCACCACAACAGCAAAAAGACCATAGATCGATTCATTTGAAGCCTGGGAAAGAAACCAGGACGACCCATTTTGCGTCCAGGACGAGACAAACCACCACAGCATCGACCAATAAGCATTGATGCCACCAGCCAACACCTCAAGCACATTGCCACAAACTAATTGACCCCTGGCACCCAGGGATGATCCATTCTCCTGGGCCATCTCCGTTACCGACTCAGACCCATTCACAATAACCACTTGATTGCAAGACATAAATGCTAGATCTTTGATTATGGCAACACCTGCCGGTATATTCACTTGGACATCTTCATTCTCACAAATCTCCTTTGCAGTCGCTGCTTCAACTTCCGCTTTTGAGTAGACCACGGTAAGATTGAAATGGCCATTCAATACTCCCAGAAACTCCAACGTGTTATCATCGTCTGCTATCATTCCATCTGTCAGGATCTGTGCTCTAACGAGTTGTGACCCATGCAACGCCTTTGATCCACCAGCATACACTTCAGTTCTCCAATAGTGGTCATTGGTGTGATATCAACAGTTTGCACGCCGCCTTCCAGAGTATTGATTTTCAGCATGGCGCAAAGGAGGTAAACAAAAAATCAGGAAGCAATAAGTTCTGAAACGGCAGCATCTTGCAAAATGCGCTTGAACTTAGTGCAATATTCTAGTGCTGTAAAAAGTGACAAAGTTCGCAAGCAAACGCACACGCAACTCCAAAGGAAACAGCTCCAAAACTCAAACCCTACAACTCTTGAACCATCAAATCCTGAAACCTGCAGCCTTGGAACCCTAAAACCCTACGACTCTCGAACCCTCAAACCCTGAAACTTTCAAACCTACAACAACCCCCAAAAAGGTCAAACCCCCCCGGAAAAGCCCAAAGACTGAAATCCCGGAACCCTTAAACTCTGAAAAGTGTGGTTTCCGAAGNAACCGTCAAAATTTGAAGCCTCAATCCTGAAAATTTTGAAGCCCCAAGCCTCAACCGTCAAATTTTGAAGCCTCAAGCCTCAATCCTGAAAATTTTGAAGCCTCAAGCCTCAAATTTTGAAGCCTCAAGCCTCAACCCTCAAATTTTGAAGCTTCAAGCCTCAAGTTTTGAGAACTCAAGCCTCAATCCTCCATATTTGAAGCCTCAAGCCTCCAGTTTTGAAGCCTCAACCGTCAAAATTTGAAGCCTCAAGCCCCAAATTTTGAAGCCTCTAGTTCTCAAGTCTTCGGGCGCCATCCTCTGCAACAACCCGCCCTTAAAGACTTCAAAGTTTCCAACGTTTCTTCGGGTGCCTTTTCTTTTCCTTTTCTTTTCCTTGGTTTGTCATTCCGTTCTGGGCTTTTTGCCATCATTCCTTCCAGACAGCAAAGCCTCAATGTTGGCAAAGCCTGCCTGAATATCCGTCTTGACCATTCCGATCTCCTTCTGGTTCTCTGTGACCTGAGAAGTGAGATCCATCAGCTGCTTCTGTGTATTTGCATTTGCCGCTGCAGCATCACGGAACCATGCCTCGTGTCGCATCCCTTGCTGCTTCAACTCAGCCATGTCTACTTCCATCCTGCTGAACCGCTGTTCATGATGGGCAGCTACATTCTGTTCAATCTTTTGTTGCAGATCTTCCTGAACTTCTCCCAGTCTGGCAGTTGCCGAGGACATGGGTTCATCAGCAATCACTGCTTTGCCACGAGACCATGGATCATTCCAAGCAGCCCATGGGTCAGGTTGCTTCTTTGCCGTATATCCTTCTTCTTTTGCCTGATCATGCACTTGTTGTCCTCCTTGACGGATATGCTTCTTGGTCTTGTCAGTGCCCAAGATGACCGGAAGACTTGGCTGCTGACCTGGCTTCTTGTGGATTGTGACCGTGATGTCACCCTTGGAGGATGGAAGGACTTGTGCCGGCGGCTCCTCCTCTGTCCCCACCAACCATCCTGCACCCAGTTGATCTGATTTGAAGGGCTGCAATGGCTTCGCAACCCATTTCCAACTCTTCAGAAGCTGTTGGACTCCTGCTCGTTGAGTTCCGTGAGGAAGGGGCCTCAATTCATACACTTTCTGAACGCTGAAGTTGTAGAACTCTTATTCAGGTGCAACCTTTTTGTGAGCTGACTCCGCATCCTTCTTCGACACCCGGATACCATATTTGGTTCCATGCCTGACCACCGCCTGCACCCTTTCCATTGTGCGGAGACGATGTTGGGCCATTGCCAAAGTCCCTTGTGGAATCCAGACCACCGCCGCATGCTCATCAGGGTTCCTCCCATCTTGTGATCTCGGTTCCAGATACAAACATGTCCGGGATCAACTGCAACTGCGTAGGGTCAATCACTACAGGGCTCTTCTTGGGACGATTACCAGGCTTCTTGTCTGATCGAGAGACTCCAAACTTGGATTGCGCCCTGGCTCTTATCTGCTTGTCCAACTCATCGGGTTTGACCCATAGAAACTGGCTGCCAGGTTGACTGCCTGCATGCTTCAAAGCATGCCATGGATTGTTCGAACCCAAAGCCTGTTCAATGAGATGATGCCCCAACTTCTTGAGCCCAGCTAAGGCCCTCTCCTCCGTTCTCTCTTCTGGAACACCATGTCCTGAAAGGATGTCTCGTAGCTTCCAAACCATGTCCTGATCGTTGGAGGGTTGAGCTCTGCCCGCACCAATGTTGACCCCGTAGTTGCCATACAATTTCAGCAACTGGTAGTGCCACCGTAGTTCATCTGGAGCTCCAAGCCACTTCTTCCAAATGCCCCAAACAGCACCCAAATGAAGTAGAGCCACTGTGCCACATGTGAAGGGAAACTTCTGGTCAAAGATCCTCTCAAAGGTAAAGATGTGCCCCTGTAGACCCATTTTCTCCTTAATTTCGGCAGCCAGAAGACGGAGCTCGTGAATATAATCATCACCTTCCCCATTCCACGATGCAATCGAAATGATCTTCTCCTGAACCACCAAGCATAGTAAGATCCAATGGCCATCGATGACCACAGCCGTCCATACTTCTCCTTGATGAAGCACTTCAAGGAGATCCTCCATCAGCCTGCCATTGCTGTCTTTTTGTTCCAGGCCTTTGAAAAGAGAAGTCCCTTTCTGAGCTGAATACCATTCCACTGCCCCTGCACTGTATCGCTTCATGAACAGTGCCATTTCATCCAAGCACACATCAGTGAGCCCATACTTCATCCACGTGTTCCATTTAAACTGGCTCATGCTTTTGCCATAGGCTACATAGTTTCTGATTGCATAACTGATAAATGTAGTCGAGTGCCAGATTCTGTCATCAGCTCTCCATACATTACCATCCACGTCCTTGATGTTCTCAAGGGCAACCATGATGTTGATCACCGCAAAAGATCTCAAAGATGTAGCAGCCTGCCTGCACAGTTACCTGCACAATATCAAAGTCATCCTGTTGCCAGACAAAGACATTCTGAACGCACTTGTCGCTAGCGCTCAGCCTTCTTTGCTTCTTCTGGTGCCTTTCAATTCGTAGATCGCCAAAGATTGACGAAGGACCAACCATGTATTCTGCTGGTAGTCTACCTGCTCCGTCTCGGATCTCCAACCAATGCCCTTGATCTTGAAGTCTCTTCTCTGCTTGGAGAATTTCCTGTACCATAGGTCTGCATGATGCCTTGATCTGAACTTCATGGCCTTCTTGCTCATCCCATAAATGAACGACCAATGGACTCTGTAACGGCCATGCCCCATACATGTCTCGCAGCAACTTCATCTTGTACGTCTTGAGAACATAGTCCATTGCCATGTCCTGACCCTCGACCACTTGCCTGAGGTAAAGGCCCATCCAAAGAGATTGAATCGGCGCTGCACATTGTCCAACAAGACACAGACAGGTTCGACCTTCGTCCTTAAATCGCATAGCTGGAGTCAGCGAGCAAAGAATAGCTGCCTCCTTGGCATGAAGAAACCTCGGAGTTCCCTCTTGTTCATCAATCACATAGAAGCCCCGAAGTCCTCCAGCTTCCAACCTGCAAATATTGAATGGGGAAGTTCGGCATCCGCACGGGCAAGTACCGTAGCTGTGCAGGATGCAAGGACACTTGCTAGACTGCCTCAACCTGCGAATATCATCACCCAGATTCGGGTCATGCCTCATCTGTAGCTCATCGGGAAGGACCATAAGATCTTGCGAAGCGTTGCCCCATGAAGTCCAGACCTGTATCAGGTCTTCCACCTTTTGAAAGCTGTCATCCCAAGGAAGATCCACAATTCTGTCCATGTGGTACTTCTTCAGAATCATGAGCATCCACCATCGAGTTCTCCTGCAAACCCATGTCCTCTCCAAGGATAGAATCCTCTGATGGAACTCCATGCCCATGGGGTGACTCAACTGTTGTAATGCTTTCTGAACATATGCCGCCTTCAGTGCATTAGGGACGCACTCCATGAGCAGGGCGGAGCCCTGCTGTTCCCAAAACAACTTCAAGGCATAGTAGAATGGGGCCGACCGATTGTCCATCTCTCCTTTCAAATCCCCCTGCACCGAAAGCGGTTGGCAAGGGAATCCGCATGCTACCACACATCTATAAGCCATTGGTGTGACGTGCAGCAAGTAGCGATCCTGACTGCACAGGAGATTTCCACAGATCACTGGGGCATGATAGTTCATTTCTATGACCTCACAGGCCAACGGATTGCAATCAAAGAATGCAATGGTCTCATAACCAGCATGATGGAGCCCTTGAGAGATGCCCCCTATGCCAGCACATACCTCCTTAACCATCCTGTAGTTCACCATGTGGTCTTCAGGGATGTAGACGATCTTGGTCTTCTCTTATTCAAACACCAGCTGACGATTTGCCCCAAAAGCCAGCTTCGCATCATAGATCATCACCATCTCTTCCGAATTGCTCGGCAGATCGACTGCCACCTTTTGGCCATGTGATTTGGCTAGCCATCCAGTTGCATCTCGATGAAGGATGCCACTCCAAAGCCCACCATCCATGGCAGGATCCATGAAAAGATCCATGGAACACGAAATTGGACCGCCCCTCAGGGGATTTGCTGTCGTAGCTTTACCACTGACAGGACCCTGAGCCCAAAGCTACGAAAGATTTAACAAATGTCTATATATTTCTTATTGACAATTCATTCGACTTATGATTTCACACACTGTTTCTCTGATATTATCATTGATGGTCTCAGCTTTCACCTTTGCTGCATTTTCTTTTGGTCATGAAGTTATGAGTGCACTGCACGGAGCTTTTTGAATATGCCCTTCTCGTCTCCGGAGAGCTCTGGCTCTAGCACTGGCGGGCCTCCTCTACCAGCGCGTGGTCGTGGCCGTGCGGCGTGGTCTCCAGCAGCTCGACCGATGCTGCAAAGGCCATCTCCAAGACCAGTGATGCCACCATCCCTAATGCATGCAACATGGCATTGCTTGCGCGGCTCATTTTAAGCATGCAATTGTCCAGTCTGATCTATCTAATATCGCTTCTAACCTTAGTCTTTTGAGCTTTGAAATCCCGGTAATCCCGCGTTTTTGGCTTTTGTTGATCGAATCCAAATCCTCTCCTGTATGCTGCAATACACGCAGTGCTTGCAGGTTGGAGACGTACCGGACATGTGGCGGTAGAGGGACCGCCTCCCATACGTCCACATTGCCAGCATGATGGGAAACTTGCGTAGGCATTTTCCTCTCCCTTTGCAGGATGCGCGACTGTAAACAGTGACATTGTTATGGATATCTAATCGACCCCCATCTTCCCAAAAATCCTTCACGTTGTTTGTGTTCTCGGGCCCCCACGGCATTTTGTACCTAAAGACAAAGTATGGCTTCTACAAACAAGTAGGAATCTCATCCTGTACAACTTGGCATTTTGAAACCACAAAAACTCGCCAACTTCAAACTTCGAATTTCACAAGCCGGCGCGGAAGTTTCCAAAAATATGTTGGGGACATAGAAAAGTTGAAATCCCACAACATTTTTTTAATGCACCTGGAACCCAAATGACCCTTGCTCTTGTTGGAAAAGGCCTCCTTTGGGGGGGGGTTGACCTTCAAAAATAGAGGTCATTGGGGTTCCAGGTATATATGTAAAAATATAAATACATATGTGATATGTGTATATATATAATATAATATAATATAATATAATGTAATATAATGTAATATAATATAATATAATATAATATAACATAACATAACATTACATAACATAACATAACATAACATAACATAATAATAATCAAAGGAAGTTTGGATGCGAAACTTCCGAGTTACGAACTTTTAAAAATGCTCAAAGTAATAGATTCGTAAAGTAATAGATTCGTAAAGTAATAGATTCGTAAAGTACTAGATTCGTAAAGTAATAGATTCGTAAAGTAATAGATTCGTAAAGTACTAGATTCG
>DF243253.1:0-42229 GCA_000507305.1 Breviolum minutum Mf 1.05b.01 | reverse complement strand
CTTTTCAGTTTTTGTCTCTGTTTTTAGATATTTGTGTGCCCAATTCAAAAGATTCAGCTTTATTGAGAGAAGAACTTCCTATCGGGTTGCTCTTTCAGAGGCCCGAATTTGAAAACCACGTGATACCTGTGCAATGGGCCGATGCAGCTGCCAGCATGTTGCGCACGCGATGGTGAATTACCAACAAACAATCATGTAGGTGTTTCCAAAAACAGGGGTACCCCGAAATGGATGGTTTATAATGGAAAACCCTATTAAAATGGATGATTTGGGGGTTTTTCACACCCTATTTTCGGAAACATCCATGTCATTCATGAGCCTCTGAAGTGGATAGTGGATAGTTGCTGTCATATGGTCATTCCTCCTTTATCATTCCAGTCTTGAATTTCCCCCACTTCAGATCAAGCAGGAAATCTTCACCGACCTACCTTTCCACACATTTTTTGTTGGGGAAAAAAAACACCTCATGCGAAGTTGGTCTCCAACCAACTTCGGACACCCCTCCCTGAGAGTCCCAGCTCCTCTCTTCCAATCCTTACAATTTCACCAAAATGACGCCGTTGTACCTTACTACCGGCACCAGCTTCACAAAATATGGGCTGTTGATTGGTAAAAAGCTTCAAGCCAACCCATTGTTCGGCTGCTTTTTGAAGGACTAAGTACAAGACCATCGCCATCACCTACGACAAAGGGAAATGAATTTCTGTACACAATATACGAGTACAGAAGTATGTGGCCATATATACAATTCTATTACAATTCTATACGTTTTCAGAATGATTCAAAATCATCTAATGCTTTGGGATTCTATCGGTATGTCTCAAAAGAATGGAGCTAGCCCTTGCAAACTGTAAGCCATGTCCGGGGTATACTTCCGTCATGCTGCCATACCGTCATAGCTTTATCAAAGAGGAACGTACTTAGACACGAGAATCTGCATCATGTAACTTTGCTTCAAGACTTGAACCCTGAAACGTGAAATTGCTCCATGGTACACAAAACACTTGTGAGGGTATCTCCCAGAACTCACCATTTTCGCAGCTGATTTCTTTAGCAATATATCTTCTTTACATCTTCTATAGCTATGTTGAGTTGCTCCTTTCAGTGCCCCAAACAATTTTCATCATCTAATTACCATCATCATGGTCATGTCTATGACATCTGCTTATTCAAGCCAGACCTTGGTCCACTGCTAAAAAGTTCCATAATCACACTGCTGGAAAACACACCATGTCTTGACACTCGATTCCCCGTTTTTGCAGCCAAAGGCGAGTGTTTTTGATACGAGTACAGGCCCGCGGGGGGGGGGGAAGTCTGGCTCCAAGAAATGAGGTCTTTCCGCAAGATAATTCATTGCTGCTTACTCAGAGTCCAGCACGACTTCCTGGAAATTCTCTTCAAAACATTTCAAAGAAAAACATGCTCCACAGACTATTTCAGAATCATTTCTATGGTTGTTTTGACCACCTAGGTGCTACGATTTTCTAAGAGGAAATTCCGTGACTATGTCTGCTGAAATGACACACCCATCGCCTGCAGCAAAGCATTTCGCACTGACAAAGGTGGTCCCTCAGTAACCAAGAGAGTCGAGAATACGAAGATCCATGGCGAATGCCTTTCATCAGAACACTTAGGGCCATCAACAATGTACACACTCTGATGTTTGATTACGAAGTTGGGGCACTTGTACCGTAATCTTTACAAGCCACAAAGTGAAGAATCTGAGGCGACCGCATAGTTTTCAGGGTCCTCTTGGCTGCAATCGATTGGAATTTGCAATTCGACAGATGTCTTCTTCCGATTCTTCCCTACCTACTTGGAGGATCATCCCAATTAGTAAGTGTTTAGTTAAGGGGGAAACCAGGCCATTTATAACTCGACTAACCCCATCCTTAGGGAACTTACTACCCATGGTCCACCACTTACAAGTCATGGGATGATCCAAGTAGCTGTGGCTGTCACTCTCGGCTCAGAGTCGAGAAGGTCAACCCCTCAAAAAAAAGGCCTTTTCTACGTAAAATAAGGGTCCCCATTGGGGTTCTAGGTACAAGTACCCTCTAGGGAACTAACATTTCCCCCGATAAGGCATGTTTAAAGATGATTTTCCTTTTCCCCGAAATGTTATATAGTTTCCTGGAGGGTATTAATTGCGACCAAAAAACACAAAAAAAAGGTGTCGCTGAAAACAACACCGACATACGAACCCCATCATCAGCATTACCAAAGAAGGACATTAACGGTCCACTGTCCACCTCGGTCCACGTTGTTTTCCCACCTTCCTTTTTGCAGCTCCTGTTTGGCTATACTGGTGGTCATTTTTCCATTACCAAAGCGGCGACCACGACCTGTTGAAATGCAGGTCATAGCCCTTCAAATAAAACTTATCCAAGCAAAGAAGGTCACGTTATGGCAATGGTGCACTGGATGTTAGAGTATCACTATGCAATATCAAATTAGATATTATATGTTATCATCAAACATTATCCATCTTTCTATGTATCTATCTGCCTGTTGATCCATCTGCTATGCTAGCTGCTAACATCAACACTGATACATACTGATATACAGTACTCTTAGAGTTGGCTATATTAACACAACCTATTCCTAAAGACTCCTTTGGTCGCTAAGTCGTGACCAAACAACATGAATCACTTCAACCCACAAGACTCTGAGGCGCATGCAAGATAACCACCTCAGTACACGAACATCGGATTTTATGGGACTACTTTCAACAGTCAAGGCACATCCAAAATTCGAAAGTGCAGTGACATGAACAATTATCTATTGGATACTGCGATACTGATGTGCATCTCATTGCGCAAATTGCTTAATATTATATAAACTATATACATAATTTAATTGGTGGCAGCACCTGCATATATGATGGAGTTCCACTGCCAGCCATACTTTTTCTCACTTTTCCCAATACTTGTTTGTGTTTGAAGCATCTTGAAGCAACGCAAATGCAAACAGCCTGTTTTACTTGAACAAGTAATTGCTGAACATGGCTGAACAAGTCACGTTATCATCTACCAATCACAAAGCAATTAATTCACTTCTTAAGCAAAAATGCCAAGTTGCCGTCCAAGAAGAGGAGGGAATAGAGGAGGCATTCTACCTGGTAGAACGCTACATGACTTCTTATCCAAAGTTGGTCCCGATTTTGTGACTTCTGAGGTGGGGTAGCTTCAGCATAAAAAAACGCAAATCTATCAGAAAAAAACTGCATGAGGGAAGAACCAACAAAAAACATGATGTATATTAGTTTTTTTTACACCATGAAGCAAAACTGCCAATATGACAGGCCTATGTGGACATTGAAAAATTACAAAAATAATCAAAAATAGACTCTTTGCTTTGCACTTGCGACTGCCCTGATGGAGGTTTACAGCAGAAGATTCACAAAAAACTCGCAAAGAAGGGAACATCCTTTCAGCTCAAACAGATTGAAGGAAACAGTTTAGCTTCAAACTTTTAGAGACACTATTGATTATATAATCATATCTAATATCTATAAATAAATTTCTCCGGCTATTGTTGTATCACAAGTTTCCCCCAAATCTTTTAATGCAGCTTTATATCCACATGTTGTGCCGGCCTTTTGGCGGTCGAGTCGTTGCAGGAACAAAGATCTGCGGCATGTTTGGTTGGAACACAAGAGATCTCGTAGTCTTCCTGAAGACTTTGTAAAGTTAATGAAAATTCTAAACACTTCACATTCTGAGTGATAGAATGATCAACAAAGATTATACAATGAACTTGCACTTTCAAAATCAAAACAAGCAATATTGCCGTCTTTTTGTTGACGTTTCGGAGTGCTTCAGAAAATCCGAAACATATAGAAACATCTAGAAACACATTTCTGATAAGATGATTGAAGCCAGGATGTTTCGAAAACAAAGAGATTGTCTTATAAGAACTGTTTTTAAAATAAAACATGGCAATCTAAAGGGACACCGATGCGGTTCAGGAATCATTACTAACGCCAAGTTGGAGACCCAACTTGGTGTCGCAAAGGTGGGTTGAACAATGGGAGTTGCGTTACATCCAAATTTCACCATGGAGTACTGAAACTATACTAAGTGCACCTAGATCCTAACTTTACCCACCTTAACAAAAACATAAACTATGAAACAAAATCCTTCCAATAGGGTCTCCATGTCGAAAACAAGCTGTCACCACTTGGGGGCCCTGCCATATCCCCGGGACCTGATATTGGATCCAGGCGTGACATGAATATCGAGAAGAATCTTCAACTGCGACCTTAGGCATTTTCAAGCAACGTTTTTGGATGCGACCCAAAGGGCGTTCCATGAAAAAGGTTCCAACCTATAAAGGTGGGTGGTCTAAAGTTTAGGATTTTGCCATGATGAAAAAAAGAACAAACACAACATCTAACAAAATCAAGTCAAACTCGTTTCACAAATGATAGAACAACAATATCAAAACACATTTAAAACAATATCAAAATGATAAATTGATGAGGAAAACACTTTTTTTTGCAAATCATGTAACATCCAAGCTTCACCAAATTTCTTTTACTCCAAATTCATTTCATTTCATTGCCTTTCATCATCCAAATCCTCCCAGCAGGTTCCCTATAGAGGTCTCATACTTCTGACAAAGTTCGCAAGGAATGCCGTCCAAAGGGAGACCACGACGCCTGAAAACAAGAAATAATCCCCGGTGAACAACGGATCGCTCGGGAGAATCACGGTTGAAATCGCCGAAATTCTCTCAGGTGTTTTGGGCAAGCTGTTTTTAACTGATTAATCTTGGAAATCACATTGGGATTTTCTTTGTAGCCAAAGGGTTAAAGAATGTTAAAGACACATCATTATACCTCGCATACATCTAGTGACAAACACAAGTCTTTTTGTGGTGGGTGCTGTGCGGTGTTGAATATGAACTACTGACTACTGTTGATGAAAGAAATCCTCCACCAGTTGGTAAGTAGTTTATCCCATTATTTACAAGGTTTTACAGTATACATCCAGGATTTCTTCCATCAACAGTATCAACCCATGAACGTCTTTGCAAACTTGCCTCCATGGGAAGCTCACAATGACCATCCAAGAATGATCCTCGGCCAGTTTTACGTATTGGGATTGTTACACAGACGTAAAAAAACACAACCATCTGGCAGTTCACCAAGAATGTTCAAGAATGTCATGAATCAGATCTCCCCTTGTACACCACTTACGATTTGCTTAGCAAACTTTCCAGCATTTGGGTACGCCTCGATACGTGAAGGTCGGCCGGGAAAACTTCCTTCCGATCGGTAGAAGGCCCTCGAGTTTTTTGCGATCCAAGGACCACACGTGATGTGAAGGAGGACAAATCTTGCCTCCAAAAGGAAAGCCCTGAAAATGAACATGTCCCCTGAAAATAGGCCATCCTAAAAGGAAAGGCTTGTCTTCCAACTTCCAACCATCCATTTGTAGGTGCGATTCGTTAGTTTCAAGGAGAGTACTTCCTCGAAAACTAACATGTCCGTTGAAAAATTTAATGCTTGGAAGATGTATTCCCTAGTTTTCAATAGTACCTTTTTGCGGGACATTCGTTAGTTTTCGGAGGTGTAAATTCTCAATAACATGTACCCCCACCCAGTAACAGTCATCACCAGGATCATGACATTTTTAATAGGGAATTCGTATAAACCTTCATTTGCCACTGGGATCCTGGGTGGGGGGTAGATCCAATACATATACATGTGCACTTGATTCTGACACTTTGTGACATTCGAGAAACAATGCATATTCCGCTAGAAAGTTTGATGCAAAATCTCCATATATCCGAGTATCTTCAATCTTGCAGTACAACATCTTAATATCCCAGATGCTCAATGCAATGTATGGTATATTGACCTACATATACCCCCTAAACGACCCAAATATAGGTAAATAGGCCATACATCGAGTGTCTGGGTATATCTGAGTATCTCCAAGTTTTCAAATACACCCACTTGGGAAATTTCCTTCTAATTTTTTCACCATCAAGTCGTTCCAAAACATTTACCTCGCTCAGTTCCTGCGAAAATTGGAGGTGAAGACCTCTCCCATCCCATCCCCAGCCTCGTGGGCAGATTCCGAGGCAACACGTACCTCTTAACAAAAATCAACGGTAAAAAACCGTGGAAATCAGAGGAACTTCTTTTCGTGTTTCCGAAAAGGCAACCTGGAAAACGATAACCCACGAAAAACCCTTGGATGTATGGTATGTTTACCTAGATGAAAACCATAAACATCCACCATTCATGTATAAATATACCAGTCCTATATGGATCCTATGGGAAACAACCATCCAAAAGACTGCGAAACGCTTCTTTGCCTCCAGCGTGATACATCTCGTCCATGAGCTTCCAAGAGTAGGAAGGCCTAAAAAGATAGGTCGGTTGGTTGAACCGCTATACTGTTTGCAGCGAGTGGGGGTACCTTTTGCGAATGAAAATAAACATATCTTCTTGTCCAACACATATCCAAAAACTATTCCGCAAAAACCAGGTTTACACTAGATATCTGGACCTCCCTGGTCAAGAACAAACAAATATCTTGATAAACACTTCAGTAAGTCACACTTCAGTGAATCAACCGATTCAATGTGTACGAGAGGATGCCACAAACCATGCCTAGGTATTGAGACAATGGCAGTTCCGAGGTGCCCAAAGGCATCCGAGACTCTGAGCACCGCCAATGCAAGTGTCTTTTCTACTTTCATTTTGAAAGAAGTGGAGGAAGCTGGAGTACAAATAGCTCAATACTTCCTTCCACTTTTGGCTCATCACGAGCCAGATTCAGGAACAGTACAGTCCAACAAAGAGCTTTGTTGTCAAAAAAAGATCAGTGACTCCCGGGTGGGACATGACGTTCGTTGAGATTGATGAGACAGTGTTGAAATCTCAGTCAGTTCTAGTTACAGACAAAAAGCTCTGAAAAACCTCGTGGTGATAGTCAACACGAGGCCAGGACAAAATCAAAAAGGATGTCGCGTCAATCGTGTCAAGGAGTTTCCATGTTTAAGAAATTCTAATCTGCAAACGATTCAAAAAAGAGAGGGTCGCTGGAAACCCAATTTGCCGTGTGCAAGACTGGAAACTCCTCTGAGGGCAAAGTTCTATTCAGAACCAAGCAAACTCGTGCCATTCTTGCAGTCACGTGTTACTCCGGAAAGCAGCCTCATTCCCCAAGGGAGTTTCATTGTGCAATTTGTGATGATTCCTTGAAGCTTGCTGATTCTTTCTTATTACTTATTCGACGCTATTTCCACACTGGTCAAGTCAATGGGTAAAGAATTCCACGATCTTGCGCAATTCCCGAGAAGGTAGTTAAGTAAGTGAGATTAATTGAGATTAACTGAGAGGCTATACTCATGCAATGTGATACCACTCATACATGGGAGCAGCTTTTCACGCAGGGGACATGGTATACACAGAAAACTGGAAACTTGGTAGTCAATGACTCGAGTTATCTTCTCCAATTCAAGACTGATCGGTGAGTGGGGAAATTATGCAAAAACTATGACCCTACTACAAGTTACACGTACTGTACCTGCTTTATCTGCTTTACATTCCACTGCTCATCTCCTCCGTGCTCATCCACCGGGTCTCCAGCACTGTCCACAGCTGCGGACACGCCTGGCAGCCAGGTCAAAACTGACCGCATGGAATGGTATCCTGATCTCATTCCGTTGCTTTAAGCGAATGATGCTCCATGACATGTGGCTTTGCTTGGCATCCTTTGCCCTTTCCTCCCTTTTGTATCCTTTTAATTCCTTTTATTACTTCAAGACCCAGCCTGGCCAAACGGAGCAGCAGACTGCTGAGCCGAATGTTCAATCTCTGGACTCCCTGGTCGCTCTTCCTGTTATGCGGGGACACCAAAACCATCAAAAAATGGACTATGCATCTAAGCTGCATCAGGCATAGAATTCTGCTACAGTGCCATTGCATGATACCGTCCCGGCATGGGAAGTTGCGAATGCTCATTAGTGAGGGAAAGGGAGGCAAGAACACGGAAAAACACTTCCTGCATTCGAACCGAGTGTCATGCGGGCTGCCCAACGACCACTGGAGGCTTCTGCTGCACGTCCGGCGCATCGTCAAGTTTGGCTTTGCAGCATTGACAGCAAACGCAGCATGCCAGGGAGGCAGCCACGATGCCCAACACACAGGCCACCCACCCAAGTGCAACAGTATAAGCAAAGATGAAGCCAAGAAAGTTGCAAGCATCCAGCATGACCTCGTGAAAAACGAATCTAATGGAGTCTCTTTATGGCCCATGTCACTGCTACAGCAGGAGCCTGCAGAAAAGTATCAACGCAAACTATTGCCAGGATGCAATATTCATTAGGACTGAGGTGCTATCATCTCTATGATTCTGACATGTTGCGACTTCATTCTCAACCATTCTCATACGATCCATGTATGGTATATTAATTTAAAATACCTACATTTACCATTAAACACTACCAAATGCAGGTAAACATACCATACATGGGGATCCTATGGGATTTATTCATTTAATATCCATTTAATTGATTCTTTGTTTTCTCTCCACAGAAGAATGTCATCTTTTGTAACCTCCGAGATGTCTGGAGAATCTCCAGTCTTACCAAACAAGAAACTTCCTTGTCCTCAGCACTGCATTGGTTGTAATCACAACGCGCGTCACAAATGGCATCCACGAACGGCCCACATGAGCCCATGGACCCGAAGTAGGGGACGATGAGGGCAACCAGGCCAAGCACAATGCCAATGGCCCCGATTATCTGGACAAGTGGCTCAGTCAATATGCTCAAACTCAAGACAAGTCTCCTAGTTACCTAGTTCATCTGGAGAATGCTAAGTTCCCGCAATGTCCCCGGAAATGTATATAATATATATAAGCTGCTAGGCTGATTGCAGTATAATATTGAGTCATGTATTGTTTTTGGCTTCAAACTGCTTTCATCATCTTTCACCTTCAGTGTGCGTGGACTTAGTCATCTCTAGAATTTCATGCTCTGTTGTGCTGATGTAGTTTTCCGGCCCACTTGCCTTGCCATATTTCTTCAACACACCACAGCACAAAGGCAGTGAGACGAGAACGATCATCAAGAGTCCGAGCACAATTCCGCCAATGGAACCAGCCATCAACGATGACGCATATTCGTCCTCACAATCAGAACGAATGGATGATCATGGGTAGAGCATGCCATCATTCAGAATAGTAGTGGTCAACTTAGTCAAAACTGAACATATTCATATCATATGATACATCTTGGCAGAATTGGATCCTGCGATTTTCATATTTCTGGTTCTGACTTTGTTTCCCCACCTCCCAGACAACACTGAAAACAAATCTCAAAACAAATCTGAAGACACCTACCACTCTAGAGTTCATACAGGTAGTCAAAAATGCCCAGCTGCTTCTTTCCACTCTGTGAGCTCGCAAGCGGACACAATAGCCACAATGCTGGCAACCAACAAAGCACGCATTCCGGACATGTCCGCCTTGGTTGAAAGCATAGAACATCTGAGCAAAGATGCAAGCCGTTTGATAAAATCCTACAAGAATCCTGAACATTTCACCAATGACAACTTCGAAACCTCTACGACAAAAAAATCCTGCAGTGTGCCAACATGTTACAACTCCTTTCCCCGTCTTTCTCCTAAAAATCAGATTCGCAACGGTTTCGCCTCTTGTCAAACCGCATGACCACATACCTTATTCCTTGATGAAAACATATCTCAAAAGCTTCAGCAAGCAAATCCACTCATCCAACCCTCTTTCTCTCTATCCTTCTCCCACTCACGTCAATACAATGGAGCCTGTTTGACTTTGCGCAAAGGTGTTGAATTGCGAGTCCCACTTGATCTCTCAAATTTGCTACAGACCAAAGCAAGGAACAGACTCTCATGACACTGCAAGTTCAAGTAAACTAAGTTGACTTTATCTGCAACTCCCTGGTGATGCGACGTCGTGGGCATGTGCATTCAAGAACAAATCAATATGATTCAATGCGTACGAGAGGATACCGCAAACCACTGATGGCTACAGTACTATATCGAGACAATGGCAGTTCCGAGGTGCCCAAAGGCATCCGAGACTCTGAGCACCGCCAATGCAAGTGTCTTTTCTACTTTCATTTTGAAAGAAGTGGAGGAAGCTGGAGTACAAATAGCTCAATACTTCCTTCCACTTTGGAGGATCATCAGAAGCCAGATTCAGGCAAAGTACAGTTCAGCAAAGAGCTTTGTTGTCAAAAAAAGATCAGTGACTCCCGGGTGGGACATGACGTTCGTTGAGACAGTTCTAGTTGCAACGACAAACAGCTCTGAAAAACCTCGTGATTGATAGTCAACAGGAGGCCAGAACAAAACAGAAGCGATGTCGCGTCAATCGTGTCAAGGAGATTCCATGTTCAACCAATCGTAATTAAGCTCATCTATAAACGATTCGAAAAAGAGAGGGTCGCTGGAAACCCAATTTGCCGTGTGCAAGACTGGAAACTCCTCTGAGGGCAAAGTTCTATTCAGAACCAAGCAAACTCGTGCCATTCTTGCAGTCACGTGTTACTCCGGAAAGCAGCCTCATTCCCCAAGGGAGTTTCATTGTGCAATTTGTGACAATTCCTTGAAGCTTGCCGATTCTTTCTTATTACTTATTCGAGGCTATTTCCACACTGGTCAAGTCAATGGGTAAAGAATTCCACGATCTTGTGCAATTCCCGAGAAGGTAGTTAAGTAAGTGAGATTAATTGAGATTAACTGAGAGGCTATACTCATGCAATGTGATACCACTCATACATGGGAGCAGTTACTCCACGCAGGGGACATGGTATACAGAGAAAACTGGAAACTTGGTGGTCAATGACTCGAGTTATCTTCTCCAATTCAAGACTGATCGGTGAGTGGGGAAATCATGCAAAAACTATGACCTTACTACAAGTTACACGTACTGTACCTGCTTTATCTGCTTTACATTCCACTGCTCATCTCCTCCGTGCTCATCCACCGGGTCTCCAACAGTGTCAACACTGTCCACAGCTGCGGAGACGCCTGGCAGCCACGTCAAAACTGACCGCATGGAATGGTATCCTGATCTCATTCCGTAGCTTTAAGCGAATGATGCTCCTATGACATGTGGCTTTGCTTGGCATCCTTTGCCTCTTCATCCCTTTTGTATTCTTTTAATTCCTTTTATTACTTCAAGACCCAGCCTGGCCAAACGGAGCAGCGGACTGCCGAGTCGAATGTTCAATCTCTGGACTCGCTGGTCGCTCTTCCTGTTGTGCGGAGACACCAAGACCAGACCAGTAAAAAATGAACTATCCATCTAAAGTGCATCAGGCATAGAATTCTGCTACAGTGCCATTACATGATACCGTCCCGGCATGGGAAGTTGCGAATGCTCATTAGTGAGGGAAAGGGATGCAAGAACACGGAAAAACACTTCCTGCGTTTGAACCGAGTCTCATGCGGGTTGTCCAACGACCACTGGAGGCTTCTGCTGCATGTCCGGCGCATCGTCAAGTTTGGCTTTGCAGCATTCACAGCAAACGCAGCATGCCAGGGCGGCAGCCACGATGCCCAACACACAGGCCACCCCACCCAAATGCAACAGTATAAGCGAAGATGAAGCCAAGAATGTTGCAACCATCCAGCATGACCTCGTGAAAAACGAATCTATTGGAGTGTCTGTATGGCCCATGTCACTGCTACTAAAGCAACCTATTGTCAGGAAGCAGTACTCACTAGGACTGAGGTGCTATCATCTCTATGATTCTGACATGTTGCGACTGCATTCTCAACCATTTATAATATATATATATATATATATACATATTCATCTGGTATCATTTAATTGATTCTCTGTTTTCTCTCCCCAAAAGAAAGTCACCGCGCGACCTCCGAGATGTCTGGAGAATCTCCAGTCTTACCAAACAAGAAACTTCCTTGTCCTCAGCACTGCATTGGTTGTAATCACAACGCGCGTCACAAATGGCATCCACGAACGGCCCACATGAGCCCATGGACCCGAAGTAGGGGACGATGAGGGCAACCAGGCCAAGCACAATGCCAATGGCCCCGATTATCTGGACAAGTGGCTCAGTCAATATGCTCAAACTCCAAAACAAAAATCTCCTAGTTACCTAGTTCATCTGGAGAATGCTAAGTTCCCGCAATGTCCCCGGAAATGTATATAATATATATAAGCTGCTAGGCTGATTGCAGTATAATATTAATATTGTGTCATGTATTGTTTTTTGCTTCCAAACTGCTTTCATCATCTTTCACCTTCAGTGTGCGTGGACTTAGTCATCTCTAGAATTTCATGCTCTGTTGTGCTGATGTAGCTTTCCAGCCCGCTTGCCTTACCATATTGCTTCAACACACCACAGCACAAATGCAGTGAGACAAGAATGATCATCAAAATTCCGAGCACAAGTCCGCCAATGGCACCAGCAATCAATGATCCCGAGTCGTCCTCACAATCAGGACGAATGGATGGTCAATGATTCAAGCACAATGGCACTGTGTCCACGTGCCTTCTTGGGTAAAGCATGCCATCATTCAGAATAGTAGTCAACTTAGTCAAAACTGAACATGTTCATATCATATGATACATCTTGGCAGGATTGGATCCTGCGATTTTCATATTTCTGGTTATGACGTTGTTTCCCGACCTTCCAGACAACACTGAAAACAAATCTGAAAACACGTACCACTCCAGAGTTCATACAGGTAGTCAAAAATGCCCAGCAACATTCTCGAACCCTTAGAGCTCGCATGCGGACAAAATGGCCACAATACTGGCAACCAACAAAGCACGCATTCCGGACATGTCCGCCTTGGTTGAAAGCATAGAACATCTGAGCAAAGACTTAAAGATACAAGCTGATTGAAAAAATCCTATAAGAATTCTGAACATCTCACCAATGCCAACCTCGAAACCTCTATGAACGCAAAAATCCTGCAGTGTTACAACTCCTTTCTCATTCTTTCTCCTAAAAATCAGTTTCACAATGGTTTCGCCATATTTTGCCTCTGTTTTTGCAAACAAATTGCAACCGCATACCGCATACCTTACTCCTTGATGAAAACATATCTCTAAAGCTTCAGCAAGCAAAATCCCCTCATCCAACCCTCTTTCTCTCTGTCCTTCTCCCACTCACATCAATACAATGGAGCCTCTTTGACTTTGAGCAAAGGTGTTGCATTGCGAGTCCCACTTGATCTCTCAAACTTGCTACAGACCAAAGCTCATGACAGTGCAAGATTCAGTCGTGGACTTTAGATAGAAAATCAGAAATACCACACAATGATGTTCAATGTTTCAACTATCCCATAATGGATGTGATTCATCAAACAGTTCCCAACAAAAATCCTAAATCTGTGTGGAATGAAGATGGGAATTGGGTCGTTTCCGGCCCAGGTGCTGCCAAACACGGACCGGCAGGTCTGACAGGTATATCCTGGATCTTCCGAAATCGGGGTGCCTTCATGGATGATGTCGGTCCCGCAAGGCTGAAAAAATAACCATCCCTTAGGGTTCAAACAGCACCCGAACTGAGAGATGTTGGGATGTGAGCCACAAATAATTGGTTAATTGTTCCCGAAGTACTTGGGCATCATGCGGAACCATGTCTGCTTTTTGTAATTGCAACATGAGGTGTTGAAACATGCCCATGGTTTTTTAATAAACGACATGGAACAAATCCACAGTTCGGGATAGCAGCAATCATCATCCTCAAGCCGTTGTGCCATATGTTGTAGTCCAAAATAGATGCAGATCCCACACACCAGCACCGGCACCAGGAGTTGTGGGTTCTTTTTTGCAAAATGGTAGGGTGTTTCCTTGACCTTTGGTCGAGCCCCTTGTGGATCTTTTGGGAGACAGCAATCACTTACTGCAAAACTCGTGGTTAAACTGAGATGCCATTGCTGGTGACTACTACCAGCACTGCACTCCATGCAGTGGGCCTCGAATTATTCAAATCCTGAAATGGATATAATCAAAGCATAAGAATATTCATACTCTCAAGACTAGTTAAGTTACTGATTAATCTATATAAATAAAAACTAAATACAGTATATATATATACATATAATCAAATAAGTCTTTTTCTATATGACTATGTGATTATACGAGAACCACTATGCGGAGATATAGGATGGTATGTTTGTGACACATCTATCATATATATCCATCTCTTGGCCACACCTGGAACCCCCTCTGGGCCATCCTGGGGGAAACCCGCTCAAACACCTCCCAAGGATTGTCTACGCTCACCCAAGGAAAAACCATACCGATGACGATCATCAACGATGGTCACTTCACTCAAAAGATGGAAGGCTGAAGAAGAGCTATCTGCCAAATCCACAGGTCTTAAACCTTGGCATTGCTCCACTGAGAGGTTGTCGATTCATGGCCGAATTTTTAAAAGGTTACTTCAAGGCGGGGGTGCGGAAGCTTCACTGATTTGATGCAAGATGCTTCCATGAAAAATCATGAGGCTGGAAGGGGTTGAAGAAAGGAAATTGGAGGGTTGAAAAATTCTGTAGGTGTAATAAACAGCTATATAGTCCTAGAGGTCCTATCGAAAAATGGCACTCGTAAAATGAATCTATAGTGTTAGTGTTGGATCCGTGGTTCTATGTGATGACCAGCAAACATCTGAAACCAGTAGACTGGAGTTGGCTGATGCTTCAAATTTTGAACATCCTTTTAAACACAGTTGCCTCTTTGAGCGAAGTCACACATGTAATATAGCTGTATGTATTTTCGGAAGGCTACAATGTGCTTCACTTAAATGGATCCCAACGCGCACATGAGGATCCTTTTAAGTCATTACGATCGTGGCAACATTGCTGATGAAACGGGTGGAATGGTGAAAGTTCCAAATGAAGTGCAACCCAATCCTCCAACGATTTTGCCGTGTATTTTCTGATCAAATTCTGGCCAGGTTTCACCATGAAAACCAAAAAGAACTGCTGAACTCAGTATTTGGCATCCCTGCCAATAATTCAGGATCCATTGAAGCGGTGAAAACCGTGAGGAAATCTTGACGGAACAAAAAACTCTACCAGTTCATATTATCATGTCGATCCTCCGTACGTCTACAGAATACCGCTTCTACCAAACTTCATATTTTTCATAACAATACCACAGGGTACTTATGATACTTTAGGACTTTCCAGTGTACAACACAATGGAACAACAACCATGAATGAAGATGTATCTCCTATTAAAAACCACCGAAGGTTATGCTCCACATGAAGGATCATCCCAGGACGGACGCAAGCGGTTAGTTAGCTCACCCCCCATTTATAAGCAATTCAATAGTAACGTCATTTGGAAGGGGTTCCCACAACCCTACTTAGTGGACTTCCGATCACTGATCACCATGGTGAGTTTAACCACTTACTAAGGATGATCCTCCAAGGTTCAAGGTACACCATGGAAGATGAAGGTTCCTGGAACCTTCCAAATGACCCCATGAAAAGAAAAAAACAACATGATCAAAAACCAAACCTCCATGGAATTATGTGCAAATTTGTTACACCCCAGAAATTTCACATAAATACCCCAAAATGGCCATTTAACAGTTTCCTAAGGAATCCACCATTTCCCAGTTCCCATCATTTTTGGGGCCCTCCAGGGGGGTGGCATCACCGGGCCCGCAGGTGACTGTAATTATTTCTGGCTTCGGGATTGGCTTTCGCTGCCAGTAGCACTCGTACCACGGACTCATGACCTGATTGAAACATCGGTTCGGTTTTGTAAAGGAAAATCCAAAATGTCACAGAAAAAAAATCGAAAAACTAGTTGGTGGTTTTTCAACCCATGTTGAAAAACATGCTTTTTGTCAAATTGGATCATTTCACAAGGTAGGGATGAAAATAAAAACATATTTGAAACCACGACCTGGAAAACATGGCGCGGGTTGACATGGAAAGCTCAAGCAGCCCGATAATTCTCAACCTCTGAGTTCCCGGTTACAGTTGATCGGGGTACTAAAGACACACCCGGCCGATCATGAAAAAACGAATGACTTAAGCCGCTGTTTTCATATTAACCACCTGGAATTGTGCAAAAGAGACATCTTGATGATCCAGTATGTAGATATTTTGGGCCGTCATGGGCTAGGAACCCTGCCACTAATTTCTTTGCAAACCTTGGATGTGAACATGGTCACTTGCTACTGTCGAGAACAATTCGATACTGGTATGTAAGCTTAAGCACTTGCAGGGTGCAACTAAACATACAAATATATCAACTACACCTTGTCACCCACACAACTTCAATGCTTGCTTTTGATCTGCGGCATTTTGACCCTGAAAAAAACAAAGCCACACAAGAAACGTCAGTTCATCTACCGGCAAACATTGCGCATCAAATTAAGAAAAAGTCCACGATTTTTATCCCAGTGTCTATTGAGACCTCAAATGAGCTTTCCTTTTACTGTTTGCGTACCTTCTTCTGCTGCAAGATGGAGAGGAGTATTGCCTTCCTCAGGATCCTGATGCAACACGATCCGAGATCGTTTCATTGAAACACAATAAATTCCTGGGTCTTTTCAAACATGTGGATGTTTCCGAAAATAGTGGTACCCCCAAATCATCCATTTTAATAGGGTTTTCCATTATAAACCATCCATTTTGGGTGTACCCCCTATTTTTGGAAACCCCCATGTATTGTCTTGTTCCATCTCGGAATGCATTGAAGGATGGGGATGGATGTCATGATTACTACACTTTGAAACTGCAGCACCTAACTGTTATGCGAAGAAAAGTTTCTTCATCCATCCATGTTTGTCCAAAACAAATCAACCAAATGATTCACAGAAACATCCAAAACTGTAACATATGTACAGTAATTTATCATTTATATAATTGACTAATTAATTAATCAATTAATTAATTACTTAATTAATTAATTAATAAATTAATCTAATTAATTAATTAATTATATATATAATATGCACCCCCATCCTTGACGTCTTCATGGTTTACTAGCTCCAAAATACATCCAAGACACTTGGGGTGACTCCACCAACAAACCCAAAAGAAACAACTTTTTGGTGCAATGTACTGATACTGTTGATGGAACAAATCCTGCACCAGTTGAGGAAAAGGCAGTTTACATATCCCATTATCTACCCGGCTTTAGCACCATCCCAGGTGGTGCGAGCAACTAGATTTCTGAACCATCAACAACTAGCAATACGACCTTTTCAAGTTCCCTTTCCATTCCTGGAAATTCACAGGAATGGCGTAGTGTCCAATCAACTGATCACATGCCGAGGCATCACCCTGTTGTGCTAGCTTCAAGAGCCTGCCGCGAAAACCAAAAAACCCGGGGTCCCGGATACTGGATTCCCATGGAAATACTGGTTGTTTAATAGGGATCCTTGTAATCGTTTATTATAATCCCCACATAACTGAGTAGTATGATCCCTTATGCACCCTAAACAACCTGGGTTGTTTTCATTGCTCAACTGAGATCATCTTGAATGATTCTACAGATTCTACAGGTATACACTAAACTCAGATCAGTGTCAATATAGTTTATGATGCAAGCAATAGCTACAAAACTTTCCGTTCATGTGCACACCTTCATTTCTATTTTGCATTTGTGGTGATCCCTTCAATTACACCACCTGAAAAGTAGATGGCGCAACTCCCATTAGTCTTGGTTTGTCATGGCCCCTTACAAAAAATCCACCGATTTTTAGGAGTGGCGATCGCCATCGATCCTGTCACCACAGTTGTTTCAGCTGGGTAAAGATTCCGTTCTTGGGAAACCATGACATCTCTATAACCGTGGAACTTCAACGACTTGGTTGGTGTTCCATTTCCAAGACTGGAGGTTCCAGGAAACGGAATCACCAAACTGTGGAGACCCATGTAGATCATGGAAAATCAGCTAAATCTACAGTTACTACAACTTCGAATATCATTCCCTATGCAGCAAAAAAGACGTGTATCCCCATATCTATCCACGAATCAATCCCATACAATTCATCTTTGTACTATATCATGTACAAATCCTATACTGTCAACGTTTTTGGTTCAAAAGTCTGAATGAATCGTTGAAACCTAAATATCAACAGCCAAAGCAACTGATCTTGCACTTCATGAAGATGTTCCTCATGTGCAAGACCTCAGGGCGGCGGGTTGGTTGTCGTTGAAGCGAGTGGCAGCTTTGTTGAATTTTCAAGTCTGCCTCAGAATTGATTTCATCCAGAACATCTGCATATTTGCCACTTTCAATTTCAAAATGCTTCACTCACACCCCACCTCAAAAAATGATAGTTGCATATGAAATATCTTCCCCAAAAAATGGATGGAAATCATCTTCAATTGCCCAATTGGCCATAATTCCGAACAAAAAGTCACCTCCACGAACCAACAAAAACGGTCATCGTTTTACAGAAATCCACGGCGAGTGACAACATAAAGAGGCGCCTTCTCCCATGGGCACCGAGCTGTATGATACAGCTGAAGCTTGATCCAAGCTTGTGATCGGAGCCGCATGTGTGAAAAAAGTGGATCCCTACCCCTCCCTGAAAGGAAGGGCCCTAAAAATAGGCTGGCTCCCGAAAGGGAAATTCATGTTCCAATCATCGATTTTAAAGGGGTATGTTAGTTTCAGGGAGGGTATCCGGGTATCCCCTTGAAAAAAAAAACATCTTGCAATAGCTTGATTAAATTGATAGAAATGATTGCAAACATGGCTTCACCATCTTGATGGCTGCAGGACAAGGCTTGATCATGGCAGCCATCCGTTCTCTGGCCTTCTCAAGTTCAAGACTCTGCTCGATCCTCTTCTTTCTGGCCTGCCAAATTTGGTTGGTGAAAAACATAATCGTTTGATTGGTCGATCCCGCACATGAGATTTGTTTGACTATCGCTAAAAAATTGTAATATATACAGATAGTATAAATATATATGTGAAGATAATATGTAACATCATTATGTACACATCT
Organism: Breviolum minutum Mf 1.05b.01; assembly: GCA_000507305.1. Lineage (NCBI taxonomy): Eukaryota > Dinophyceae > Suessiales > Symbiodiniaceae > Breviolum > Breviolum minutum. The sequence continues at coordinate 23,257 of DF243253.1, read as the reverse complement.
ATATACATATACACATGTCTGTCAAACTTATATTAAATCATTGTAAATATAATATACATGTTACATGTACAAAAAAATAACAGCAAGTTAACATCATTTTGCATATCCAAATACATTGAACATCATTGCATCATAAATAATATTTACATCCAAAGGGTCCTCTTCAGGGTCCACACCTCGTCTTTTGCAAGTTTTGTATACAACGTGGGATGGATTGTGATGTCCTTCTGATTAAGGGAAACCAATGGTTGATAAGCCCTTAATAAGGCCTTATGTCTGGGGGGGGTTACGTTGGGGGGGTGGTTGACCAGTCATGACTTATGATACTGTTAATGGTTCAGAAATCCTGCCATCACCAGTTGAGGAAAAGGTCGTTTATCCCACTATTTACAGGGATTTTTCATACATCCCAGGTGGTTTTTCTTGGGGTTTCTGAAACCATCAACAGTATGACAAAACATCAACGCCTTGACTTAGCACTTCATATGGGTGTTTCCGAAAATAGTGGTACCCCCAAATCATCCACTTTAATAGGGTTTTCCATTATAAACCATCCATTTTGGGGTACCCCTATTTTTTTGAAACATCCATATATACGCGCAGTTTGATCTTCAATAACTTCACCTCCTCCAAAGACTTCAAAGGATGCCCGTAGATCTGCAAGCCTCCGACCCACCGAGGCAAAACGCAGATATGTGGACCGACCGGATTTTCTGCCGATTTTAAAGCCGGCAGAAACTCAAGACAACTACTCCAGGTTCTTGAGCCAACAAAAATCATATTATATGATTCGATCATCTAAAATCCCATACTTAAGCATCATAAAAAAAATCACGGTCATAATAAACGTCAGAAAAAACATCATAAATATGATGGGCAAAAAATATAAACAGCTACAATATCATTGTATCAACATCCCACTACAAATTGCATCATCACTCCGACTCTCCGACTCCTGGTCGCTGAGTCTCAGACTTTCTGGGTGATTCAGCTCTCCTCGGTTTCGAAAAGAACGAGGAAGCTTCCTAGGAACTAAATTCTATACCCAGATGCGTTGAATGTATGGATCATTTACCTAATATAATAATATACGGTGAAAAAATGGCCACATTAACAGGGGAAAAAAGTCGGTAAATATTTTCGAATCTTATATGTATAGTTTGGGGAAGTCCCAACATGTGCGTGAAAACACCACAAGTAAAACTGGCGCAACTCTGATATTGACCTTGCAGTTTCTTCTGGTCCTTCTACTATATTTCGAAGACTGAATTCAGGGAATTGCTCCGAAGTACTGGAACCACAAATGGACCAAGTCTAACAGAGAGGGGGTCATTATCAATATGACAGCCAGCCAAGCAATGTACAAAAAACAGAGGAAATCCTGCAAAATTACCGTTTGATCCCACCCTTTTTAAGGGATCCAATATTAATGACCCCCCGGTCCCTTCATATGGTCCCTTCAGGTTAGATGTTCAAAATCAAGATACCAGCAACAGCATCAAGGATCTCAGGCACCATCTTAGGATGCAATTTCCACTCCATGATGTCTAGTACAGCCTGGGGAAAAAACCACACAACTTACGGAATGCAGGGAACGAAGGTCACATGATAGTCGCTGGGAAGATTTGGTGAAAATTTTTCGTGAGCTGTTTTTAAAAAGCTCTGGTACTGGTAAATTTCCTGTCAGTTTCAATAGAGTATAGATTCTTTTTTACAACCTCATCATTGAAAATGTAAAAGCTTTGGTCCAAAAACCCACGCCGACATAACATACAGTAACATTTTTTAAACGTGAGATTGCAAAGGACACGGCACAAAACACCGCACTTTCTGCATGTGAAACGTTATATTTCTATCGCTTAAAAAAGGCAACTTTTTGTCAACTCAACTTGCGACAGCAACTTGCAAAGGAAGATCTATACAGTCAAAATAGATCCAAAGAATTTTCAACATACTGCTCATGGTTCAGAAATCCTGCCAACCAGTTGAGGTGGGTAGAGAATCGACCCCAGATGCTCCATGGGACTGGAATAATTTACCCACATTTGGCATAAATTTATGGTAAATGTAGGTAAATCTTCCATACATGGAGCATCTGGGTACCATTATTTACAGGGCTTTACCATTCTTTTCATTACTCACTTGCCATTAGTGGCATAGGTCAACGTCCTGTTTCCGTGCTTTCCAGCCTGGTATGCTGCAAAACCAGGTCTAAGTTGAACCTGGCCATCATTCCCAATTGGTGGAGATTGTGGGGCCAGTCACATAGTAACATGTCTAATATAAAAACCTACAGATCTAGGTTTTGAATCAAATAAGAAACTAGAGGATATTCCTGCTCGAAAGCCGTCTATTGCCCACTTTTGATGTTTATATGAATTTATATTTGTTTTTTTTCCTTTTTGCAGCAATCCATGCTAGCACCACACAGTCTTGGATATGGTACTTTCGCCTGCTACTTTTCGCTTCGGTATTGCACATTCCTTCGGTCAGTCAGTAAACCAATTTCAAAAGCAATCGAACAGAAGTGCCGAACCAACATGCTCCATGCATGGAATATTTTCCTACATGTTTCATAAATTTATGGTAAATGTAGGTAAATTATTCCAGTCCCATGGAGCATCTGGGAGAGTACAATCTTTTATATGGATCATCGTGAAAACAAAGTAAACCGGACATCCATTCACCAACCTGAATCAGTCCTGGCATTTGTGGAGGATTTTCTTTGGAAAATGACACTGGGTTTTTAAAGTTCTCACCATGAGTGAAGACGTGTCAAGAACCTTTTTATAGCAAATCTTGCCTTGCTTTTTTAAATCCCGAAATATCTACAGACCCAAGGGATCCATGACATCTCTCTCTTGACATCTCTTGGATATTCACTCCACAAAATCTGGTACACAGTGCCTGTCTCGGTGTCCAGAATGTTTTGGGGGTCAGGATCCGATATTGCGTTTTATTCCCGATGTCATCCCTTCTGCCCCAAATGCCTCTCGAAGTTCTTTGAGTAACGCCAACGCCTGCTATGATTCTGTCAAAGTACAGGCCGGAAGTCGGTAAAAGAGGGACTATCTACTTCTACTTCTATGTATCTTGTTGAGCCAATGTGCTCAAAAGCAACATGCCAACAGGTCAAACTGCTTCAATCCAACAAGGGTGATCCAATTTTGGCCTGGCCTGGCGACAAGTGTCAGGTGAGTTATCCATCCACCTAAAAGGCTGCTGGATGCAACCAGGTGATTCTTCAGGAGAAGAATCCTTGCTGTTAATACTGTTGATGGTTCAGAAATTCGGTAAACTCACCAGTTGAGATTGAGGTTGGTAGTGTTTTGCCCATTATTTACAAGGATTTTTGCTTCACCCATCCAAACGGTGGTTGGCCTTGGGATTTCTGAAGCATCAACAGTATATCACTTAAAATTCACCAGAATCAAGTCATTTGAAGAAACATTGAGGTCCTTGTTGACATGTTTTCAACTGAGCCATGAAAAAGACAATCTTATTTTCCATCATATTGGTTGTTTAACAGGGATCCTTAGAATGGATTTTGGTTGGTGGTTTCGACCCCTTTGAAAAATATGAGTCAAAATGGGAATCTTCCCCAATTTTAGGGGTGAAAATAGAAATATTTGAAACCACCACCTAGGTTTATTATAATCCCCATATAAGTGTGTAGTATAATCCCCTATATACCCTAAACAACTAGGGGCCCTTTTTTCATTGCTCAAATGTCTACCAATTGATCAACGCCTGGCTGCTCCTGCTTTGTTCCCTGGTTCATTTAGCATAAATGTCCAATTCAGTTTCGAAAAAACATCGCCCACATTGTGATATTGGGGGGTGAACTAAGGAATTTGTGATGATGTCATTACATCTCCCCACCTCGGCCTTTTAGGCACTTCGAATGGATAGTTTTTTTTTTTTCCGGAATCCTCGCCCTGAGAGCCCTGGCTCTGGGTCAGATGCCTTAGGTCACAAGCTGGGATGCAAACTCCACCCCTGGTGGTCCACGTTTCGGAATCCTGGTAGACCGGGGTGGTCTACCCAACATGTCCAAAATGACGGATCCATGGGTCCCGAACGGTAGTATATAGTTCCCGAAACATTGATTCCATTAAAAATCAATCGTCATTCATTGTAGGTCATAAATATACCGTTCGTCCCATGGATGATTACGTATGGGTATTGCTATCTCCTTGTAATCTCCTTGTAATCCCATACTATTCCCTGAAAGCGATTTTTCTATGCTGAATCATCTGCACCAACTTCGGACCATGTTTCTGAAACCCCAACTACTCTTGATGCTTCAGAAATCCCAAGGCCACCCACCGTTTGGATGGTGAAGCAAAAACTATTGTAAATCATGGGAAAAAAACTACCAACCAACCTCAACCTCAACCTGGTGAAGGCTGGTGGTCCTTTTCGCAACCAGCGTAGCCAAGTGACAAGAATTGGCAACAAAGCTTTCGCCAAAAACTGGTCCTTGGTATCGGGCTCCGGGCTGTTGGTCATTCGAAAAGTTCCAGTTAGTGCTGTGGTTCACACGTTGTATCTCCTGTCTATGTTCCAAAAACTATATATCATATATATTAATATCATATATATATATATATCATATATATATATATATCATATATATATATATATATCGTGCTTTTTCCGAAGTGTGGTTTTGCAGTTTATCTCTCAACTGCATCAGTTGTCATGTCGACACTCATGTCAAAAACACCACTTGCAACTTGAAGACATCTACATAGAAAAGTGCAGGTGAAATATGTATCTCCGTAATTTCACGTCCAAATTCAAGATTCCCCCTCTCAAAAAGCAAACCTTTGGGTATTCCGTCAGTTGTGTTTGGTCACTCTTGGATTTTTGGGCGGGTAAACTCACCTTGGCCTCCAGGCTGACCGTCCTTGTCTACACACCTGGAAGGTATCCCGCCCAGCTCTCTCTGAGGCCATGCCGTGAAAACAGCAACAGCATAGCTCCAACAACCCACACCAGAAATGCTTTCAACGTCATCAGCAGAATCATTCTACACAAATTAACATTTTACACCAAAAAGCACCAGAAACGTTTCAGACCAATATACACTATCAGGACTTTCACATACTTTTCTGCCCTTTACATCAGAAGCCTTCTACACCAAAAACCTTTTACACAGGAAGATCCACCAAAGAGCGCTTTTTGACGCAACATTTACACCAACAGCCTTTACGCCAGAAACATTTGACACCAATTGCACCACATTTTTGAAACCACCAGAAGTCCTTCACACCACCAGCTCTGGCAGAGGCCAGAAGCAAGAGTCGTGAAAACATCAGAAGCTTCACCAAGCAAAAATACATCGCAACTGTGGAGCGGAAAAAAACAGATTGATCCAACCTTGAGNCAACAACAACAACAACAACAACAACAGCAACAGCAACAGCAACAGCAACAGCAACAGCAACAGCAACAGCAACAGCAACAGCAACAGCAACAGCAACAGCAACAGCAACAGCAACAGCAACAGCAACAGCAACAGCAACAGCAACAGCAACAGCAACAGCAACAGCAACAGCAACAGCAACGACCTCGACAACACCAATGACTACAACTACGGCCACTGTCATGGTCATCATTCTAGTACTACTGAGACTACTAGCATAAAAAAGTTTGTGACTCGGGATTTTTCCAACTACACTTCCTTTGACAACTCTTCAAGTGTGTATATACTTCCAGAATAATCTGTATACGACATGAACATCATCAAAATAACCAGTAATAATTATGGTAGAAATTAGATTATTCTATAAATATGTTGTTGCATAATTCCAGTCTGGAAAAATGCATTACCCCCTGGAAACTAATCATATCCCCTCTTAAAAGACACTTTTGAGTCGATGATTTTCCGAACTTCCCAAGGTGGGATATGGTAGTTCCATCGTTCCAAACATCAAACCCTTGCCTCGATGGCCTTACGTGTCTGAAAGGAGCGACCACAAGCCAAGATGACTTGATAGTACCTCACAGGATACGTGGAGGATTATCCCAGCTAGTAGTTGGTAACCCCATGTAACCCCTATCTATAGGCCAAGATGACTTGATAGTACCTCACTGATTGGAACTGCAGTTTTTCAATCTATAGTAACATAGAACTTTGGAAGATTTGACCCATAAAATGGTGCCGGTCAACCCCCCAAAATGAAGGTCAAAGGTTCTAGGGAATTACTGCCAGCAAGTAGCGATTTTCTCACAAGCTCTCTTGTGTCAGCCGCTACCTGGCATCAAATGGTTGGATATCCAGTTGAAGCAGAAGGGTCTGAAGTTGGAGGGGCTGTATGTTCTTGGAGCCGGGCCAAAAATCCATACAAATTGTATATAAACATGAATATATATATATACATAGACTTGTAGAAATTGCTTGTAGATATGTATTCTTCTAAAAAATTGCCATGTAAGTGTAACAGTATGTATAGAATATAGAAATATTTGTAAATATAGGGTTCTCCACCAACAGCAGTCCAGTCAGCAGCAACTAACAACTTTCTCCACATTGCATCAAATTGGTCGCAACACTTTGTCGCATTGGAGGAACATTGGCTCTAAGGCCAGTTAGGTTGCATCTGGCGAATTAGTGGTGCATCTAACAAACTCCATTTCTTCAACATCAACGATGACCACAACAACACAGAGATTTGCCGGGTGAAATACAAACATCGTTGCCCTTGCTGTGGTGTCAGCTTCGAAGTGAACAAGATTGAACTTCTTGGTCACAAGTGATAGATTCGCTAGAATATGAATGATGACAATAGAACGAAGTACTCAATCTGTTTGAGCGGATTTGTATTTCCAAAAAGAAACGTTTTCTCAGCAACCGGATACTTCGGCTGAGAGCGTTCGTTTCAGGAAACTCATACTGTGTACTATACATATATATACTATATTGTAATGTGTATATTCATATGTTATAAATATATTACTGATTTCAATGTACGACATTCCAACTACAGTAAAACATGTTGCATTCATTCGTGGCTAATCATCCGGTTTGTAGACTTTAATATGAAGGTCCAAATCCAAAGTCAAGCAACAAACTTGGCAATTACTTCCACTTCCCACTTTTTGGGGTTTTGCATCATAGCTGTCATAGCTCAAGCGAAACAAAACAATCAAGAAACGCTTCAACCAGTCATTTCCACACGGCAAACTTTGTGCCATCTCAGCGTCTCCGTCTTCAGCGTCTGCCCGACCTGCAAAGATACGTGTCCTCTTCCATAAAGAGTCATCCAATCGTATACTTCCCCTTGAAAACCAGTTACACATAAGCTAGAATCATTCAAATCCAGGAGGACCTCAAATACACATCTGATTTGCCATGATACTTTGGTAAACAAAAAACAGGAGCTGAATCATCTTAGAGGAGCTGATGTTCCATTCAAATATTCCATTTAAAACCATACTGGTTGGTGGTTTCAACCTATCTGAAAAATATGAGTCAAAATGGGAATCTTCCCCAATTTTCGGGGTGAACATAAAAAATATTTGAAACCACCGCCCAGCATAAGAAAATCCCAACATTTCGGGCTGTTTGGTGCCTTCACCGGCTGATCCTCCGGCCCATCCACACCCGACGGCCCGGAACTCCGTTGGTTCCGGGTTCAACACCCGACCCATCTCTTCGGTCGGGCTCCTGGGGTCGAGACAGACATTGGGGATGGATGGCGAAAAATGCTGCAAAGATTTGTACAGTACCCCTTTGATCATCAATAGTTGGATGATGTTGGATGATGAAACCCTTGATTTGAATCCCATTCCAACATGATCCAAATTACTTTGATATTTTTTGCGAATCATTTCTGGAATTTGAAACACCTATGTTATTTCTTGAACATGTACAGGTTAATTAGAGTGTTCATACACGATGTAAAGATAAGACATTACACAGTACAAGGATTCTTGCATCAAACTGCCTCACAATGAACTTGGCAGATACTGGCTTTTGCCCCTGTTTATATCTATGTTTCTCAAAGGTACATTGTACATACTCTCATCTGTTTCACACTTAGACTCAATTGGACTTGTCGCAACAAGACTCAATCAAGGCAAATCAGCAACGTGGCAGTAAACTCCATGCCCACATTCCACTGTAAGCTCTAGCATAAAATGGCCAGCTCTTGATTCAATTGTTGTTCCAAGAAAAAACATTGATAGACAAATTATATTGACAAGTGCAAGCCTATGGGCAAGAGGAAGGTCCGACATTCTCATCGTTTCCATTGCCAACCGGTCTGCAGGGATACCCGGATACCCTGGTTTTCGGACAGTCAATCTAGTTGAATCAACAAAAACATTACCAAGCTGAATAAAGAATATAAATACTTTCCCTAACACGAACACTTCTGAAAATATGCCTTTTGCGCCCCCCAAAGAAAAACCAACATCTCCCAATGTTCAAGGGCTTTTCGAGATGGCGGGGTCCCATTTCAGGGAATGTTTTTTCATAATATGTCGACATACTAAAATCCCCATACCCAACATTTTTGTATGACAGTCTAACCCAACTGGATTCCCAACTGTTGGAATTACTATCCCCATACGCATTTCAGGGGAGCATTTCACGACTTTTTCACTCGTGAAATAACCAACGGGTTTTTTGTAGGGGTCCAGTAAATTCCCCAGCACCGTTGTGACCTGCGGTGTTTGCTGCTTCCCCCTTCTCGGTGTGAGTCCGTTCGCTCTGGGTCCAGCTTTGGGAGCCCTGCAAGAAACATTCCATGGGTCAGTACGTTAAGTACCTGTTCACATTAAAGCAACCATATGATATGTATAATAATAATGATAAACATTGTATATATATATATGTATGTATAAATACACGTATATAGGTATAATATATGTAAATACAAATATGTATATATATATATATATATCACAGCACATACAGTATACAGAATCATCGAAAAAATATATAAATATACACTATACATTATATCAAATATGATTTATATCATATATATATACATATATATATATATTGTTGATTCAATGAATCATAATTTCCCAACATCACTAAAATCACTCCCACATCCCTGCCTTTGACTTGGTTGACTTGGCACAGATCGACGGTGACGCCGACCAGAACTGTGGATGTCCTGTAAGTTTTGGTGTCCTTTCTTGTGACTTCAATCACATCCACGTATTCATGTCTATTTCAATAGGTAGCCATACAACACCCTACTTGTTGCTGCCTTATTCCTCCCTCCCACAACAAAGCAAAAATATGGGATAGATACACCCATGTCAAAATGATTGAACACTTCACAGCAAATTTGATTCTCATTGAGACGTGTCACGAGTGACTGAGAAGGACAATGGTTTTGACATAGATGCATGGTAGCAATGAATGATATGCTCATATTATTCCCTACTTATGGCTGCTTTTTGCAACAATATGGGATTGCATGTCCACATGAAAAAAGGTCATCTTGCCTCAGAGTGAACTATTCATTGTTCACTGTGACTTCAAAGCAACATGTGGGTAGACTCTGCGAACATATCAGGAATCAGGGAATGAGAAGTAATGAATCAGAATGACAAGAGGGTCATAAGGAAATTGGTGATACCCTTTGGATGGTACCCTAGCTGTTTGAACCCCCAAGGAGCCCTTTAAAAGGGGATACACCAAATAAATACCCACTATATAAGGTGTATATAGGGTTGATTATTAAGGGTACCATCCCAAGGGTACCACCAACTTCCCTATGAAAAGGACAATCATCTGCGACTCTGCCTATGATTCCCTGTTCACAAGTTTTTTGTCCGTCCTCTCGACGGTCAGATATTGACATTTCCGGTTCGGGTTCCGCATGGTGTTCAGCGGTCACGTCCTGGCAACGAAATGAAAACGCAGCTTTGTCGCCCGCAGCAGTTGGCTAGGGTGAACCCTAAACCCTCCGAAAATTGAAAAATGTCTTATCAGTCTTATGTGGAAATCTGTGGAATGTTTGGAATTATTCCAATCTCAAGCAATTGGGACCTTCAACAACTGATTCTTAATGACCCACTTTCAGAATGATAGCCTAAGAAATCATACTGTTGATGGTTCAGAAATCCGGCGTTCACCAGTTGAGGTTGGTAGTTTATCCAATGATTTACAGGGTTCTATTACATCCCAGGTGGTTGGCCTTGGGATTTCAGCCATCAACAGTACCATTTCCCCCAAAAAAAGGGGTGTTTTCCACCATTCACCTGCATAGGAGGCCTCTGGTCACCTCCGGAATCCCACGAGTTCCAAAATCTAAAAGCTCAACCCATGTAACAAATGACAACCATCTGGCCAAATGGAATAATATTTCACTAGTTGGTGGTTGAACCAACCCCTTTGAAAAATATAAGTCAAATTGGGAATCTTCTGCAAATAGGGGTGAAAATAAAAAATGTTTGAAACCACCACCTAGCCAACCTAGGTTTCCCTGAAATTTTCGGAGATTTCCCTTACTAAACCTGCGGTGTTTTTGTCGCATCCGCGGATTTAACATGGGATTCCTTAGGTAATTTCTGTCGCCTCTGCGGATTTCACTTGCCGTCTTGATGGACTGCAGCTGTTTCCCCCTTCCGGTTTGATACAGCTGGAAAAAATACGGCATAGCCCCCACTATTCCCTACTTGGGGACTCCTGGTTCCAAGTGATTTCTTCAAATTCTAACCACCTTTTTCTGGAGTTTGATACTGTTGATGGGACAACCTACCAACCTCAACTGGTGATCGCCGAAGTTCTGAACCATCAGATTAACACATGGAACCTAAGAATCACCGAATTGAAATCCGGAAAATCATCCTCCAAACCTCCAATTTTTCGGGTTCCGTATCAATTTTGAAGGGTGTATCTCATATTATGCACTCAGACTTGGTAGGCCAAAAACAGCAACATCCATCCCGTGACGCTCCTCAATCTCCTCAGGTGGCACCTGATCCAAATTAGTGAATCGGTTGGAAAAACGGTGCCCATGGCACCGGAGATGTTGAGCATGTCAAATTGCACCAAGCAAACCAAAGACTTCAAATAGGAAATAGGCATGTGAAATCACAAGAGATCCCTTTTTTTTTGTAAATATTGAGTTTCTATCAATTCAATATAGTATATAGTTCAATGAGAACCGAGTTGTACCAACTATCATCCAGAATAGCAAAGAAAGGAGAAACTAAATTTGCACTCAACACTGCTTCCTCCTGAAATTACCACGGGTGAAACAAAAAAACTGTCCCCCCAATTTCAAGTCAATAATCGTCATAGTGTTCAAGAAGTTTACTATAGAAATGGAGCTTGTCCATGTCAAACTCTCTCATCTTTCAACCAGGTCTTGCCCGCGAGTCCTACATCCAATCCACCATGATCTCTCAAGGACGCAGCAACAATTTCCCTTCGCTATGATGACAGGAGAACATACAATGTATAGCATCATGTCAATAAACATGTGCTCTACTCTACAAAATGCAAACATCATATGCAAAAAGTCTACAACATACATCACATCAATATCGTATCAACACTATATCAACATCAATCTATCACCATCAATCAAACTCCATATCTATAAACTATCTCTAATAGCCATCCCAACATATCTTTGGCACTACTAAAAACCATCCCTTTCCAAAACAGCTGCAAAATCCCAGGCACTGAGGTTCCATCGAAAGACACCCGCCGTTTGAAGTGATCCAAGCTGCGTCCACGGGTCCCAACGTTGGAACGGTGAGAACTCAAAATGCCAGGCCTTTTTTCGGGTGAAGTGGAGATGCCACTAGACGTTTTAAAGGTTTAAGAACTTATCCTTCCTCCCAAAAATCCATGGTTTTTAGTGGAGAAATAAGTTTCCGGAATCATTTAGGGTAAGTTTCCACTGAACCATGATTATGGGAGATACATTTGTGTTAAATTACTTGGGGTGAAACTGTTGAAATGAGAGACATTCAATTTTTTGGACGGGTCAAGAAACAAACATCGGTGCTCAGTAGGTTTCCTGCGATCAGCATCCAATTCATTTTCCACAGAGTCCACAACCAAAATAGCTGAGCTTTAACTCCAAAACTCCAATAGTTGGAGGTTTCCCAATAACAACGTTGCCAAAGCCAAACAGCAAATACATCTATGTTGGTATACAATAAGTACCTTGTAAAATTGTAAACATGCAAAACAACAACTTCAAAATCAAAATCATAAACAAGAACAACAACAACAACAACAACAACAACAACAACAACAACAACAACAACAACCCCACAGAATCTGAATTTCATTTTCCAGCAAGCAGCCCATTCGGCCCTTCAGAGCGTGAACGAGATAATCCCCCAGGCACAGCTGAGCTGAAAGGCCCATTTTGTATCGAAGCCTGAAGAGCCCGTGAAGCACCAGGGAGGATGGTGGTTCCGAACCGTAAGCAAATTACAACCAACCAATAGCTGGTAAAATGTTGGAAGTCACCCACACATGTTCATGTAAAAAAGGTAGCTATGTACTGAAAACCCCTAAAAACTGACATTTTGAAGCCAACAAATGGAGGTCTGGAAGATTTTTTTCCTTTTGATTTTCAAGTTCTATGTTAATTTTCAGGGGTGTAGTGTATGGATCTATACCAAACACCAAGCTTGCACTTATCACTCACTTATCTTTAAACTGCAGTGCAAAAAAGAACTAGCCAAAAGTTTGCAAGCATCGAGAATCTCGACCTGGAAAATCACCATTAAAAAAACCTGCGTTTTGTTTTGCCAAATTCTAGTTGGTGGTTTCAACCCATTTGAAAAATATTAGTCAAAATGGGAATCTTCCCCAAATAGGGGTGAAAATAAAAAATGTTTGAAACCACCACCTAGAAAAGGTCCAACACTTTTTCGCATGAGAAACATGAGATTCATCACTGCCAGTGTCATGCATCTTCTCCTCCAGGGCTCGCAAGGCTGCAGTGGCTCTATAGAGCGTTGCTGAAGCCGTGGCGATTTCTGCACGAAGTTGTGCAATCCTAAGTGAGGATTAAAAATGTCCGTATTGGTTGAATATCGTCAGTGAAAATATGCAAGCAACTATGATACAGTATATACGCATTGTCAAAGTAAATGTAAACCTGTAAGAAACATGAGTATATACAGTGTGTATATGATGTGCAAATAAAAAAGCTTCAAATAAAGAAACATCCAAAACAAACATCAACAATATTCCTTCAAATCAAAAATCATCAAAACATACAGTGTTTATCAAATCACCTGAGTTTTGCAGAGATTTATCCAAATTCATCCACCTTCCAAAATCATCCACCAAAACAAGTATCTGTTCAGCATCTCCCACTGAAGCTGGAGCTACCAAACCTGGAGGTCCCCTCCATGCCATGGGTGACATCTCTGGTGCAACTGCTGCAACTGCTGGCTCTGCTGCTGCCGGTGCTTCAATGGCTGTCGACATGGAGCTTGCACGTCTCACGGAGTCCAATTCTGCTTGTAAAGCTTCCAGTTCTTCATCCGTGGCCCGCACATCCTGGTGATTTTTTTTTTTAATCGGAGGGTTGGTTGTGTTGGTTGATAGATTTCTGGAGATTCCAAATTAAAAACATGAGTTGAAAACAGCTGGCATGCAGTGGCAATGGGAATTGGAGGTGTTTTATCAGCTTCATGTCTTAATCTTAAAGCTTCATGTCATGCAACTTGAAGGATTTCTTTGGAGGCTGTTCTATTGGGAAATCCGTTTCAAACACCAAGTCTTGGAGGCTGCAAGGAGCCTACACTAACCCTCCAATCTTATGAAAACTTTCCACCATGTTCCTCCAATTCTAAACGAAACAGCTCATGCCTTTGTTACATAGTGGTGGTTCCGCTAATATTCATATATATGTTATATAAATAAATATATGTATACATAAAATATGTATACCGTTAAATATAGATATAAATATAAATATACATATACATATATATATATATAACCCGTTTTTGTTTAAACAACTATAGGTTTTCTTCCCAACCAATCCGTTGGAAAGTCAGAACATCGTCACGTTGGAAAATTGATCCTGATCATAGAGGCGAATCACGCAATCGCGTTTCTCATGTTGACTCAAGGGCCAATCCAACGGCCGATCGCTCGGAGGACTTGTCATTGCATGGCGCACCGGGGAGGTTGTTGGTTGGGGCTGTAAATGACGTTTGGTTGTTTTTTTTGGGGGGGAAATTTGGGAGTTTTCAAACGTAAGGATAGGTGTTTCTTTTAAATCTGTTTTTAAAAAAACGAACCTTGACTTGAACATTTTGGTTCAATCTTTGAAGCCATTGATCGCTTACATGAAAAAGAGACTGTGTATTTTGTTTTTGGCTGCCAAAGCTGTCAGAACCAGGTGTGGCCATACTGTCTGAAATAATTGTACACAAACAAAATCAATGCTGGACATCACTGGACTTCAGCACGATGACATGAATTACTACTTTACCTTTTTGTAAAAGTTGAACCCCACAATCACAAACATACATTCCCTAAAACCAACATAGCCCCTGAACATAGGGACTTCCCAAAAAGGACATGATCTTTTTCCGACTGAGTATCTTGATTTTCAGGGGCTAACTTTTTAGTTTCAGGGAGGGTCACATGTCATGTTGACATCCGAAAAAAAAAAACTATCCAAGTTGAAGATGTGAAACAGTTGCCATAAAGCACCATGATCACAAGCTGAATCGTCCGATAATTGCAGCAATGAACGAATGATACTTATTAAACAATAATAATTTTTGGGGTAACATCTGTACAAATCTTTACAGGGATCCTCATATGACACCAACCCACACAATGCACTATTATAGATATATATATATATAAATATATGAATATATACATACACGGAAATCTCTTTGACAAAATTACCAACCACATTTGTTGCATTGTTTGATCCCTCCCCAACTTGGGTCCCATGAAAAATGACTCCTGTCGACTTACCAATCCCTGATTTCGCTGATCCTTTTCTTTTCCGATTGCTCTCTCTGCTTGGAAACACCAAAGCTTGATGCGCTGGTCAGGCACAAAGTCCTGAAAACAAGCCGACTTTCCGTCATTGAAAGTACGCCCGACTTGTTGTGCATGGAAACCATCGGTCGGCTTCATTGGATTATATATATGTATATATATATATATATATGTATGAATACTTCCCCAAAAAGTTTGAATAAACACGCAAGATTCATTTTCACTGCAATCGAAAAGGTTTCTAGTCAGTGGTTTCAACCCATTTTGAAAAAACATGCTTAATTGGATCATTTCCCCAGGGATCGGGGTCAACATATTTTTTTCAAAACCACCAACTAGTTTTGATAACAACTACACTCCCGAAAACAAACATGACAGTGGAAAAAAGAACCATTCGAGGATATCTCCAACAAAAAAGGTCCAGGTGATTTTCCAGCCATCCATGTGAATTTTCAGGGAGGATATAGGTTTTTTGTTGATGCAAACCATCCAACAAAGAACACCTTCCGCCTGATTCACCCGGTTTTTTCGACCTCAACCCGTCAGCTGGCTGGCTCCTCATGCCATTGTATTCGCTGCTGTGAGACTTCCACACCTTCCTTCGAACCACCGGGCAATGTCCAAACTGGTTGCAACTTCCGTGCTGCCATAGCCTCCAGGTAGAGGTTTTGTGGAGGTGATCTAACAGTGGTGATCTGGCAACATGGATCGAATGGACCTGATATATGATTTTACAGTAGCTATCATCATCACCATCATCATCATCATCATCATCATCATCATCATCATCATCATCGTTGTCATCGTCGTCGAGATCACAATTCGCATCGCCGTTCCAATCATTCACATAACGACAAAAACTTTGACTGTAGACATTAGACCATATTACGTGTTCACAAACAAACGCAATCCATTTCTGCATGGTTGTTTACTTATATATCTTAATGCATAATATGCTTAACATTGAAAATACATCACAACAAGGGCTCCCTGTATACCTGCATGTACATATGTCCAATAGACATTGGACTCTTTCATGTTTGATGAATGCTTCAGGTTTATGGATGTTGTTGCTGGTAATCACCATCACATTGTTTGGTTAACATGCCCATGGGTATGTTCAATGCATATATCACTCATTTCAATGAACTCGAACTCGTTGACTTCATGATTTCTTCAAAAAACATACACCCACCAAACTTTCAACAAAGATCTCCATGCTTTCCGTGAGAGCTGATTGCTTCAAACCTAACTTTTTGGACCTGAAGAAAGGCCATCTCCACGTTTGCGGACCGCGTCTGGTGCACCACCAAGATCTCCACTTTTGGGCAAAACTGGGCAGCCTCCGTTTTGGTCCGGCGGGGGAATGGAAGCTGATGGCTTTGCCAAGGTGCAAAAATTGCGCCGTCATCAAAATCTGGAAAAAATTGGTCATCCAACGTGACGAAACAACATCATCATCACCTTGTAAACACATTTTGTTTACAGATCTTGAACTGTGTATGTGTCATGTTATGTTTACTTCAATGCATTCATTTTAGCCACTCTTCGCCATCTTCGCTTTGGATCTAACCCATTGCATGAGTGACTTGGCGGACACTCCTAACCTTGATTCAATAATATTCAAATGTGGGTATAGCAACTGTATTCGAGTAAGTATATCAATGATATATACGATAAAAACATCGTGTAGCTGTCCTACATTGATACCAATCATCCATCATCCCTTCCTCCCTCTTGCGCGTACCGTGGAAAGGGCATCTGCCAGTGGCTCAACCAATTCCATAAGCCACACCACATCAGCAGCTAAAATCACTTCGACCTCCAAATCTGGCCTGGCAAATTACAACTGGAACAACGGTGAAAGCAGTGAAAAGTTGATGAAATTTGGAACTGAATCAAATCAAAGCCAAACCCTGGTGGAAACCAAGATTTAGATCCGGCTTGGTACCATCTGTGGCGGAAGGTTCCAAAGATGTATAGGGGACAAATGTGCAACCTTGTGAATTCGCATGAATTGTTGGTTTTGGGTCATGGTGAAGTTGCTGGGAGTAAGGAAACTGAAAGGCCGGCGGCGGGAAATTCCATGATTGGCTACATTGGCGAAGGATGCAAGCTTAGCAAACACCTTCTTGATGAGAGGGCTGGACTGATAGATTTGTGTTCCAAATCATTGTGTCTCAGAAAGCACATGCTTTGTAGTATAGCACCACGACTTGTGTTTGTGGCACTCTTTGTGTCATTGGGCAAAAGATGTCTGCTGAGTTCATGCTTGTACCAAAGAAAACAACGCGCAACAATCTGCAGGAACTCATTTGTTGCCGCCGACTTCACTGGTGCAATGATCATGATCACTCTTTTGCAAGGGGAGGGACAGAATATGTGCCTACTTTGCGTATACTGTACATAAATTGATGCGACTTTTTTATGTGAGCACGCAGTTGCTTCAGACTTTTCAACCTTAACGATCTGAAGCTTTCCAGTCATCACTCATCAACTGTTGGAAAACTCGTTGAAGAACTGGCACATATCAATCCCAGCTGTTATGCCCACGACAGCCTCTGCTCGAAGAACTCGGATGCCCTGGACCAATCCAATTCCGCCATCTCGAGTTTTGGCAGGTCTTCAACCTCAGAAATCAAAACTTGTATCAATGAATATAGCAATATATGGGTATTAGTAACGGTGTACATACACAACGTAAAACTAACATGAGAATGAAAAAAACACCATTCTATTTACAGGAGATACATCTTCAAATGGTAGTCTTTCCATGGTCATAGTTTTTGAGAGGGGTATCATGTAGATATAATCGGAAAAATAACAGGGATATATCGTATCGGTTATATCTGCAGTATCTAACTATATAATTCATTTATTTCTACTAATGTCTATCTTGATCCAGCTGTATTCATCTAAATCGATTTACATGCATATTAAGTGTGTCTATCTTCTTCATCTTAACAAGATCAATCTAGGTAAATCTAGATCTATTATCTATACCTGTGATCTATACCGAGCTAAATCTATACCTTGTCCGTGTCCATCTATATCCATTTGTATCTATTTATATTCATATCTAGCCCTTTCTGCCCACGTCCATCTATATTGTGTTCATCTTCAACTATCTATATATATACTTATTCACCTCCATCAGCTATCTATATCAACGACTCATCTATATACATCTATTTCTATCTGACTATATATATCTATGCATTATACATCTATCCATATTATGTGATGGATATTATTTATTTGTATCTATCTGCTACATGAACATAACTACGTAACTTCGTACATCTATTTTGTATCTGTGTATACTATCGCATCTGCTAGATTGAAAACTTTGAGGGACTTTAAAAATGGGAGAATGCAGTTGTGGTCGAGAATAGATCGCAAAAACAAAAATCACTGGGTGAGAAAGACATTTGCTGCCTTCTTGACTGTTGAAAGTTGCATCAGGATTAACAATTGACGATGATGGCGATAATGACGATGAGGATGACGACGATGATGACGATGACGATGACGATGACGATGATGATGATGATGATGATGATGATGATGATGATGATGATGATGATGCTGCTGATGATGATGATGATGATGATGATGATGATGATGATATGATGATGATGATGATGCTGCTGATGATGATGATGACGATGATGATGATGATGATGATGATGATGATGATGATGATGATGATGATGATGATGACCATGACGATGGTGATGATGATGACGATGATGATGATGATGATGATGCTGCTGCTGCTGCTGATGATGATGATGATGATGATGATTATGATGCTGATGATGATGATGATGATGATGATGATGATGATGATGATGATGATGATGATGACGATGACGATGATGATGATGATGACGATGATGATGATGATGATGATGCTGCTGCTGCTGCTGATGATGATGATGATGATGATGATTATGATGCTGATGATGATGATGATGATGATGATGATGATGATGATGATGATGATGATGCTGATGATGCTGATGCTGCTGCTGATGCTGCTGCTGCTGCTGATGATGATGATGATGATGATGATGATGATGATGATGATCCATCCGCCCCAGAACCAAGCATCCCAACGACCTGACTTCCTGCTGCGCTGGACGTCGAGTGCCAGGCTTGATGCATAGCCTGGAACCGGGAGTTGAGACTTACCTGAGATTCCTTAAGGATTCGTATAGATCTTTAAAAAAAGGGGTGCTTGTATGAAGTTTCCATGGTGCTTTTTTTGTTGTGCTTGTTTTCTTTTGAGTCAAGATCGTCTTGGATTATTTCTGCGTTCTTACTATTAGAGGGGTCATGACAACAAGTTACATCGAAAAAAGGGAGGTTTTTACAACTACAACCATGAGACACATGAGGATGAAACGCATCCTAAATCACCAGTCCCATACCAGTCTCAACTTCACTCTATGCACACTCAATGTCTTTGCTTTTAACAATATGATTCATACATGGGTGTTTCCAAAAATAGTGGTACCCCCAAATCATCCATTTTAATAGGGTTTTCCATTATAAACCATCCATTTTGGGGTACCACCATTTTTGGAAACACCCACATCAACATCTCTAAAATCTTCCCTTTCACTCCCATCAAATTCCATGGATTTTTTTTTCCAACCCCCCCCAGGTGAGTTAAACAAACCCACACGAACCCCCACATGACGGAATTCCTCCTGGTTCCAACCCCTGTGCCTCCAAGGTATATGCTAAGTCGGTCACCCACATGGATGCTCCAAGAGCCCATGCAGCTAAACCAACCAGTCCTCTTCCTGCGCCTACTTCCAAGACCTCCCAGATTTGAAGCACCCAAGTTGGGTGAAAAATATCCATTGGGGGGAAGGAACCGTTTTTTTTTTCAACCCTTATCTGGTTTGGTGGTTGAATTCACCACCAAATCCATCTGAAACAAATTGGAAGTCAAATTGGAAAATCTTCCCCAAATCGGGATGAAAGTGAAAAATAATTGAAACCACCACGTTAGTTATGATACTGTTGATGATTCAGAAATCCGGCGAGCATCACCGTGTGGATGTTTTTCAACCTTGAAAATCATGGGGAGAACCCACATATTAACTGGTGCAGGATCTCTGAACCATCAACAGTAGTACTATAGGGATCCTTGTTTCATGGCCTATGAAATAATCCCTAAATATAACTGGGTAGTGCAATCTTCATATTCTATTGATGGTTTCACCGGGATGACACCAGCAAGGTATAAAAACCCGCGGGGTGCCTTGCGATTCTGTACCAAGAATGGTTGCCGTTCCAGCACCTGCCAGGATCAAAGTTGAGGAATCATTGGCGAAACTCATGAGTTTCATGCCTTTCATTGATTTGCGTGTCTTAAAGATGGCTAGTAATATGAATTCCAAAAAAAACCTGCATGCAACTGCAACAGCAACACAGGAACGTTAACGCTTTGCAAACTGTGTTGTTTTTTGAAACACTGTTGCCTTCGCCAGTGCTACAGCACCATCCCAAACGCTGCTGCCAGTGTCTGCATGTTCCTGGCTGTCGATAGGACGCCGCTCCGGATCATCACCCAGCAAAATGGCAATCTCACCGATCCTGAGCGTGTCAGAGCCGCGGAGAAACGAGGTGCCCTTGGGTGAATGCCACAGGTGTTTTTGATGTTGTTGCTAAATCGAGAACCTTTAGGAAATCTTGCCTCAAAACACTTCAAGGTGGTATCATTCATCAAACATCTTTCATATTTGCATGCTCCAATCACTCTAAAGAACGTTGTTCTTGGATGGTTGGCTTACCTCTTCAATTCCTTTTTAATGTATCCAGCTTTTGAAAATCTTCAACAAAAAGTCAAGAATCCGAAATGCGCCATTGAAGCTCACATTGAATTGTGACCATGGCAATGCCAATGTTTCCACATTTGTTGTTACAACTCCAGCATCTTCCAAACGCCATGCATTGCTGCATGGATCGAAGACAAAGCTACGTCCATCCTGAAACAATGTGGCATGGCTACTACGGTTTGCATGCGAACGCTTCAACACCTACCCTTTGCCAATTGGGCTAAGGGGGTCTAGGGTGCTTGTGTTTTTTGATGTAAATCATATTATTAAATGCCGCCTCTTATCCCAAGAGATTTTTGAGCATCCTGGAATAATTTTTGGTACTGGATTGCATCCACAGCATGTGATTCGCGGAGCCCTAGAGATGAACACTTTCTCACAGAACGCTGCTCCTCGAGCACGTCGGAGACCCATCTTGGTTTCAAATGAAAAATTCTTCAAAAAGATACCCTCCTTGCGAACTAACATCTTCCCCCAGGTTCTGAACGATGAGTGTTCTTTTTTACATCATCTTCCAGGAGTTTGGCTATCTTCGTTTTCTTCCCTGTAGCCGGGTAGCCATTTTTTTCATCACTCGGATCTTTCATGATCTTTCCGATTTCCCCAACTCATCACTGTCCTTGGTTCTACGCCTTCGAAGAGGTTCCTTCACTTCGCAGCTGGTGGAAGGGGAAGCCGCTGCCATCGACAGAAGCAGCGCGGCTAAGCGATACATTCATGGTGTTTTTTCATTGGCACCCTTGAGATTAGGTGTTTTTTTTGTTACGGGGAAGATGCGTGAATTTTGTTGACGTTGTTTTTTCTGAGAGGGCAAAAAGGATGAAGTCCACCATTGTGAGATGTAAAAACTCTCGCTGTGTGACTTAAAGTGTGTGTCTTTTTGGGTGGTTTTCCAGGCATCTCAGCAAATCTGAGAGAAACCATTTTTTTTCACAACATGTTTTCTACTAGAGGCATTTGAGCCATCTTGCGTTCAAACAACACTTCCTGATTGGAAAGTTTAACTCCAAAAAACGGAACTCCTGACACTTTGATGGTCAAGTTATCCCAAATACGGTACCCTCCCTGAAACTAACATATCCCCTGAAAATAGAATGCTGGAAGAGGAGATTCCCATTGGAAACCATCATTTTCAGGGGTTATGTTAGTTTCAGGGAGGGTATACGGTATACCCTATACCCTTTCAACACATTCAATGCTTGTTCGCAGCTCCTGTGCATTTGCCAAATTTGCTTTGCAACCCACGTTCCGACGCACAAACTGGGATACCACTCTTTTTTTTCTTCCAATTCTGTCGTTTCCAAACTTCATGATACTTCATGACACTTGGGCATAACACCCTTGGTTTTGATGAATCCCATCATTTTTAAAAGCAACCTGACCCGTGTCCAAAACATATGTGCATCATTGGTACAGCTGCACACATACGTAGCTCCCTATACAAAGGAAGTTCCTTGAGGACTCACGACTCAGGCGGACTTATCCAAGTTTGCAATGTCAAGGTTTGGCAAATCAATATCCTTTCCAGCAGAAGGTTTGAAGTTGAAGATGCGACCATAGAAGGCTAACCTCATGGGACCCGGGATGACACCCAATGGACCTTGAAAAAGGAGATTTTGTCCATGAATCAAGATGGGACCTTTGATGCCCAAATTTATCGGAAATGCCATGGAAATTCTATCAAGATTTCTTCATTTTTTCCTATTTTCCTATTTTTGGTGGAGTGTGCAGGTGTTTGTTAAACTCCAAGATCACCAAAAACAAGTTCAAGATCTTAGCAAAGGAACCCACCTAAATGTAAGTCCTACATACCACCTTTTTCAAGACTTGCATATCTCAAATGGGCAATTGATCAATGCGTCACAGAAGCTCAGAGTTCAAGGCATCTTCGATATTTTCACTGCCTCACGCGAATGGCTGGCATTGGAAGGTATTTTTTGGTCCACGACTGACCTGCTCTCCTCTTGTCATTGCTATGCGACGTGATGTGTCCTGGTAGATTGGGTAGATAGAGGTATGTATCTATATAAATTCATGGGATATATACATGAGTCATATGAGCAAGCTAGTATCAAAATGAGGATATGCAGCTCCATGTGCAAAAACTACTGAGGCGCTACTACAAAGAAAGAATTTCGGCTAAGAGGCGTCTAAAGCCATGCTGTTCACCTTCATAAATCTTTAGAGCGCAAGGCAAACCTTGATCTTTCACAGCTGCATACATCAACTCAGCTTGATTGGGTGGCACAATCTTGTCCTTGGTGGTTGGGGTGGTTGGGGTGTTCTATCAAAAACTGAACGAATTTGTCTATGTCCGGCCATATTATTATATTACTGGCATGCACCGGACAAACAAAAAGTGTATGTGGTACTGTACATACACTTACTGGTTTGTACAAATGAGTCTGGCTTCAACTTTTGG
>DF243252.1:25865-42243 GCA_000507305.1 Breviolum minutum Mf 1.05b.01 | reverse complement strand
CCTTTTTTTTGGGAGGATGATTGGGATGCCAAAGTCCATGCGTCCTGCGGTGTGGCAGGACGTGGCTTCAGCATTGGCAGCTGTAGATAGCATGACTGGCTTTGCAGGCGAATCAGGCTTAGAAGAAGAGTTTGAGAATAGCAAGCGAAAAGGCAGCAGCCTGGTGGAAGAAAGATTGGCCAATCGCCGGGCAGAGAAGGCTGCCAAGAAGGCATTGGCCGGCCGATCGCTAGTTGGCTACAAGCCCCGCCAGGCACCGTGAATCGGCCTGGTTTGTGGATGCATCGGGCCATTGATGTCCTGGTAGATTGTTGTCACGGCACATAGCCGCACACCACCAGGCAAATGCCAGGAATGCCTAGCAAACAGCAGGTGATGTGGGCGTTTGAAGAAAAAAGCTTGCGCGGCACAAAACTACCCATAGATGCGGGACACTGGCGCATTGAAGTGTTTGAAAGTTGCATTTGGACATTTTACATGCATGTGTTTTTTTGACAAACAAGGTGTTTTTCATGGAGCTTGGCGCACCAAAAATTAAAAGTTTTAAAAAAGAAGAAAAAGAAAAAAAGAAAAATAGAAAAATTCAATAAAAGAAAAAAAGAAAAAAACAAAAATATGAAAAAATGAGAAACTTCTTTTATTATGTTGTTATATAGAGGTTAATATATAGTACTATATAGGTGTTATAGTGATCCCACAGGCCTCTTGAATACATTCAATTGATTGACTTCTTGCCAGGTGTCTCTTTTGTATGGCCTATTTGGTGGTTTCTACGATTTTTACATGGTGACGCATCGCTTTAGCCTCACCATGTCAGCGATGTTCTGTCACTTGTTGGCGAGTCCAAAGGCGGACAAAAAAGACTTCCTAAAACTAAGTCCGGTTGGAATTGATGGTTGAAATTGACTCATTATTCATTTTGATTGGATTTTGTTTTCAAGTGGTTTATAGAGGGGTACTGCATTTGAATGTATTTTGCTTAAAGATCATCATGTTTGTATTGGAAATAGAACACATGAACTAAGATGAAATTCATCTTGTTCTGCTGCATCTTTCAAGCTGCTCCATGTTGATCAGCATAACCTTTCCTCCACGAGTTCCTTTGCACCTCTTGGGCCTGATCTCTTCTCCCTAAACATATTTCTTGGGGTTGGACTCAACAGCACACAACAGGAACCAACAGAAACCTCTTGAAATGTCGGAATGGCATTGACCACGCGGATGGCAATCCCCCTTTAAAAAAATGGGCAGTGTAAAGAAAGCTAACCTACTTGGCTTTGATCATGGCATATCCAGATGCTACATTCGTTTTGTAAGTTTTTACCGAAGGTAGATTTCCTAGCATGCCTTGTTCTTTTGCTGCGAAATAGGTTCACTAAATCAAACACTAGCAAAAAGTCCAATGGTTTCCTCGTAAAATGAATCATGTACAGGGCATTTGGAGGGCTCGCTCTTGATTTTGAAACATACCCATGTTGCATGATGTTGTTGCTTCCATGTGCCTGGTTGGATTAAAGGGAGACCTAGCCTCCTTCAGGCATTTTGGAGGTTGATCTGTGATCAGTGATAGACCTTCTGCGAGACAAGTGTGATACTTCCGGTTTCAGGATACTTTAGACTTACTTAGTGTACAAAACTGGACCTCCATTTTCCAGAACTGTTTTTTCAAGTCCCCGCAGAACCCAAAAAAGCAACTTCTTACTGCTTGCAGATGTACCTTTGGGCATTTGACTATGCACACACCATTCTCCTTGCCATTGTTTTGTTTGTTGATGGCTTTGCAGTAGGTTTTTTTAAAAACTCCGCTCATGTTTGAAGAATTTGATTCAATAAAAACTTCGGAAGTCACTGAAACTAATGAAATAGATCCAAAAAAATCCAATGAATATATCTATGAATATGCTTGCTGCCTGCAACATCGTTTCTGTTAAACGTCCATGTTCTATTGGGAGCTTTCAACGTGCAACGTGCCCCAGGTGAGACATCTGCTGTCCTCATCACAGTGACTTGGTTTCCATGGGGATGGCGGTAACCTAAAAAGATTCTGGATGGTGCTGGAAAGATTGAAGTATGTGAAGTGCTTGATACCACGACTTCCTTGATATACTGCAGTTTTTTCTGTTTGGAATACAATGACAATAATTCAAATAGCAACAAGCTGATCGAAGGACCTTAGGGAACATACACGAAAAAACAATTCACATTCAAATTACGTTGGATTCCACCTGTGGCTATCATCAATTGCTTTGATTAGCGAAGTCGGCGCCCATCGTCCTGTGGGTAGAAGGTATCCGCTGAATTTCCAGTTCTAAATGATTTGTGAAGATTTATGATTTATGTATGTTAATGTTGATGTTTACAGGAATTCCAAACCTCCACCACAACTACAGAGCATACCTCAATGTTTTTATAAATCTTTGTTGAAACCCACATACCTCAATGCCATGTTTATCAACCTTTGTTGAAACCCGCATTCTTCAATGTTTATCAACCTTTGTTGAAACCGGCAATGGTTGGTGATCATTTCGTATTGTTTTTGTCCTCTCAAACGGATGTTGGGGAAGGCATATTTGCAGCTCTTCAGGGGTGATCTGAGGTGTTGTTGGGTGGTCGTTTCTTGGAGACCTTGGCCAAGACTAAGACCACACAAGCAGTACATCAAATTTCAGCCAAGAGGCAGGTTTGAGAGGGACCGGAATTTTGGTCCTACCGCTTCCATCGTTTTTTTTTCGTGGCTTTTTAATAGGCAGGCAATTCTGTTGGATCTATCCTCCAGTTGGCCTGTCGCGAATAAAGGGTTTAGGTTGGGATTCCTGCACCTAAAAATGTATCAGAATCTGGGTAACAGGTTAGGATTGCAGACCCTGAAATTGTCAAAGACGGGGGAAGTATCATCACGATCACTCAGATGCAGTATGAATCTCACCTGGCATAGCTACTTGACAGCAGAAATAGCCGGGTAAACAATCGCGGGTCTTTTACCAGCTGGAGTCAAGCTGGAAGTTAAGGGACAAATAACCTCACGAATCAACATCTATGACTTCTGTGGAGAAAACCCTAACCCAGAGGATCCATGGGACGAATGGTATCTTTAAATACATGAAAAACCCATAAAAATCAACCATTCATGTAGGTAAATATACCAGTCCCATGGATCCTTTGGGTTATGAAACTGGTAGGGGTAGCCTGGGGGGAACTGTAGTTATATAGAATTCCAACTGCATTTTTTGGAACTTGGTAGGTGTTGAAGAAAAAAATGGAGTTGCCTCGTAAACAATTGTGGATGCTCCCCTTTGAAGTTTGACAAAAAGATGCTGATCTTTAGGTCCATGTTTGTTTATCTCTTTGGTCCATTTTTGAGTTCTAGGTTCAATATCAGGTTTTATTTTTGTGCCGTTTTTTTGTTGTAAGACATATTTTGTAAGTGTGCAGCCTTAGGAATCAATCTCTCAGTGTTTTGTCGTCTTATGAATTGTTGGTTTTGAGGCCCAAAACTGCCAAGTTGCTGGAAACCCTGGATGGCCCTGAGACAGACATCCGTGTCATGGCCGCACAACCATATTAGTTCTGTTGGTTGCGGTAGATTTTGGGTACACCCGGGAAGATTAACATGGAACCTGAGAATACACCCCAGGAAAAGGAGAAACATCTTCCAAACCATCATTTTCAGGTTCTATGTTAATCTTGGGGGGTGTAAGTTTTTCGACGGAGCTTGTTGTTTTTCTTTTGGGGGGGTGGGGAGGGTAGAGGTTTTGTGGGTTGCAAGTTTGGCTTCTACCAACTTGCAATGTCTTTGTTCATGGTCCAGGCCGTTTGGTGTAGTAGTTACATGTCAACATCCAGCGAAGTTGGATTTGAAACTCATACCTTTGCAATCCACCAATGATTTTGGTCCTTCCCAAACTAGTGACCCAGTGAGTCATGGTGATTCCATTGCCCTTTAGTTCGAGGGGTACTTCTTGATGGTAGATTTTGAATATAGTTCTTGGTTTGACCCAACCATCGGCTGGTTAAAAAGTAGAAAGTCTTCACTTGTAGGAAAACTCAACGTATCTTCCCCAATTCGTTTTTTGTTTCAGCGGATGATTGTTGAAGGCCCATGCAATTGGGTGTCCACTTGGGATGGTCTTACCTGCGACTCGATCGCCTGAGATTATGATTTGCTTCAGATGGGCGACTTGCTTCGCGTTTTACCTGGGGAACAAGTTCCTGTAGATGGTGATGCTTGGGATGAATTGAAGCTGGTAGGGGATGGTGTGCTTGGGGTGAACTCTCAAGAAAGCGTTTGAAATCGGGTTTGGTGTGTTGTTTTTTTTTTTTTGGGGGGGGGCAAGGGTGACGCTTGAACAAGGTAGGCCTTGAAAAGCAGCGAAGGTGTAGTAGGCATTTGTTTGATTTGTTTCTATTCACAATTTCTACTGGTTATATCATATATATCATTCTAAATATGTTTCTCCTGGAATATAGCAGCGTACACTGCATTTTGTTTCCTAGCGGTTTTTTCTTTTCTGTCCTTTGTTCTGGGGCTTGAACCCTTCAAATTTTACACGAAGGCCTCTTCAGTTCAAAACAACCGTCATTTGGGTTCATTACACCCCTGAAGATTAACATGGAACATCATCATGGAGGTTTGGAAGATCATGTTCCTTTCTGAATGAGAGATTTACGGTGATTTGTAGGTTTCATGTTAATCTTCCAGGGTGTACAATATCTAGGACCTAGGAATCTTCCTGGTTTTTTTGAAGAGTGTTGGATATGACTAAGGCAGGGGCTGGTTGGGTTTACAATCTCATCATTTGCAAGTGAAGGTTTAAGATGTTTAAGTCAAGATCTCCTTGCTTCACTGAGAGGTCACTGGTGTGTAGGGTAGGAGCACCGCAATATGTATTCAGATAATTTCAGATATATATATATATAGAAGACGTAAAACACCTGCAAATACCATATACAATGCAACAAGTGCCATATATATGTATATGTATATATTTAAATTATATTTCGTGCATATTTGCACATGCGCGATCCTGGCCTCTTCTAGAGTCAAGTTTGATGAGTTTTGAAGAACCTACGGCAGATGTTTCCCTAAACTTCATTGGAGAGTATCATGGCCCTTCAGGGACCGCAACGTTCTCAAGCTAAGGAAGTGATCAGCGATGGAACTGTCTATTGCACCTTGGAATTCAAGATGAAACGTCAACTTTGTTGAAATGGGGAATGTTCCTCAACATCTCACAAATAATTATAATTATACCCCCCTAAGAAATAATCTCCGAATAAGGCCATATCAATGTCTCAAAAAAAAATATTGTCTCAATAAATCTATTAAAAAGATCCCCAAGTAACCTTACCCCAAAGGTCCCTTTACAGTACTGGCCCCTGTATCTAAGCATTCACAGAATTGGATCTTCCAATGGCTTGGATCCGATGATGAGCTGATAGGCTATTGGTTTGTTTACTGCCAGGTGACAACCAGTGACCCTTGATGGTTTGGGTTGACCGGGTTGACCTAAAAGTTGTATAGGAAGTAAGTCGTGACGTCATAAAAGGTCCCCATGAACCAACCAGTAGTGGGAATTCACAGCGGGTTTTTGTTTAAACTACTCAGGTGGCGCAAGAAAAACGCCAACAAAAAGAGGAAACGGCAGAAAGTCTTCCAAAGCGGTTTATGGGAGGAAACTCTATGTTAGTTTCAGTGAGGGGTATACCATTCTTTGGGAGTTTGAAAGGTGCTGAGATGAAGTGAACTATACAACCATGGCCATTTGCACCAGAAGAAAAATAGTGGCCAGAAAGTTTTTTGTTGATCCAATGTTGGGTCACGCCAGCTAAGCTAAGCATATGACATCATATGACAATAAAAACATAAGAAAAACAAAAACTAACCAGCTCAATTTATATATGACCAGCTAACCCAGCTCACCCAGCTCAACCCTTCCCCTGGGCCCGTGACATTCAACCCCTCTTGTTTTATGTTCAGCTTCAGGTGATGAGTCCCTGTTGACTGGAGAAGCTGCACCAGTGAGAAAGCAACGAGGAAGTCAAGTGGTAGGCGCATCGCTAAAACTAAGATGAAGGGGGTGTTTTCAGGATGAAAGGAAGCTTGGGATGAGGTAAATACCTTAGACTGAGATTCTGGTGATTCAACTGTAGAATGTCTCGAGCGATGCCGAATGATTTCTTTCATATTCTTTCGATTTTTGTTGGTTTAGTTTAGTGCTTAAAGTTCGACTCTATGTAGAGCAAACGTAGCTGATACGCTACGGTGTTTCATTTCTTTTCAACGGTTTTTCATGGCTTTTCCTTGGTCCTGAATAAAATTACACGTGCATCCCGAACGAAAGAACCCCGATGGTTAGGTGTTTTGTGACTAATGGGCTTATTGATTTTGGGTTTTAAGTCAAGCCATAACTGGTCAAAGGCTGCCATTTATGAATAGAATGAGCCTGCAATATAGCAAATTTATGCAAATTTAGGGAATGATGATCATTACGGATACGATGATTTACGAAGTTGGATGTTCGTTCAAGAACTTTGTTTTGCATGCTGCTGTGTCCTGTTGTGCGTTTGGTTTGGCAGGGGTGGCAGATTACCTTTTTTTTGGGGAAGATATATTGCACATACCATAGAATAGAAATACAACAAAGACTATATATTATCTACATATAAGTATCTTATTTGTAAATGTCATGTGTTGGCTAGTATTGTATTAGACAATACGTTTTGTGCACATGTATGCGCCTCGTGCGACCAAGAAAAACATATATGAAAACACTGCAACGGATCAAATTGTGGGTGATTCCGGCAGTTCATGTCAAGTTTCAACTACAGAGATTGGCAACAAAAACGATCAGAAGGAAAATTCTCCGTGAGAATTGGTAACCAATGGTAACCAAGGCAGGTTTTTCCATGTTCATTTGATTTGTGTTTGTTGTCTTCTCGCCGGCGCCAACTTGTCTCCGCTCGGTTCGCAGCATTAGAACAAGGGGGTTTCTCCTTGGGGGTTGGCGTTGTCAAAACGATGGGCGCTGGGCCTGTGATGAGTCTGTGCAACCAAGAGGGCCTAGAGCTGGGGAAAGATGCAGATATGAAGGTCCGTGCAAGCGGGGGGGGAGTGTTTAGGACCCAGAAAGATGTTAACTGTTACTTGATAGGGTCATTGGAACAGGGTACAAGTTGACAATATTCGCTGGCCATATGGCAAGATCACTTGCTTGTGGCGGAAGTTTGTGTTTTTTTGGGTGGGACCTGGAAGGAATCCCAACATTTAGTTGTGATAGGAATCCGATGACTCATCCTCCCCGCATGAAAACTGGGCGGGGCCCCTTACTAAGACCCAGGTATTTTTGCCCAACTGCAGTGATTGACATATACGAATCATGTGACTTTATTATCGTACAGTAAAGCTAAACTCCCAATTACCAAGTTTAGACCCGGGACTGGAATGACCAGCTTGAAATTGCATCAGCGTCTTTTTGTTGGGGGATGCCAGATCGGTCAAATGTGGGCAAATAATTCTGAATAATCATTGTTCATCAACCTGAAGAAAGATATAGAAAGATTATGTTGATACTTTTGTCCGGTGCCCCCTTCCTACACAGTATTTTGTGAGGATGTCAATGTCCACAATTTGCCTTTCCTACTGCAAAACCCACTCATCCTTTCTGATTTTTCAAAGCTGCCGCGGCCAACCTCTGAACCAAGAGGATGGTCAGAGTTTTTTCAAGGGCCAATGGAATCCACCTTGTTCCGCAAGCAAATCCGCGAATCCTGGAACTGTTTGAACACTTAGCATTACATCCTGAACCAACTATGTACTAGCATTTGTTTGGATTTGGAAAAGGTACCTGGTGAATTAATACTTAACCTGCGATAAGGGGAAGCTATCAACCAAGCTTTTGAAGGTACTGAAGTTGTATTTGCCCATATTTCCCTTTCTGGAGGGGGGGAGTCAAGTGTCTTAGACCCGCAAAACACGGGGAGCTAAGACACACAACATGTCGGGCAACATTACCCCTTCCAAATGGCCTTTTCCATGGCAATTATATGTATGGGGGTGGCCCTATCCACTTACCAATTGGATCTAACTGGGATGATCCTCCAAGTTGCAATTTGAACAGAGTCCTTTATTTCCAGAAAAAAATGAGCTCCACCAAATTTAAGCTGAATTCATTTGAGCGCCAGATCTATGAACAAGTGGCTGTGGATGAGTTCACACCTATGGAAACCACTGCCCGTGTCCTTGGCGTGATTATGATAGGGAAATGTTTATGCAAGACACCCTGGAGGTTGGAGGGGAATTCTAAAAGGATACCTGCAATTCGCTTGTTAAACAGGGGATTCCATCTAGAATTCCTGTGAAGCCACACGAATGGCTTCACAGTTTCATTTATTTTTTAATGTTCACCTTTTCCTTGGAGAACTGATCTAATTTGACTATATAACACTTGTTCAGATGGGTTGAAATCACCAACTGATTTTGGCATGGTAAATATAGATGCTGATACATACTGTATGTAAGAAGTATATTTACATTCGGTCCAACAAACATAGCAATAGAAGCAGTAGAAACTGAACCATTTGGATATATTTGTTTGAAGATGTATTTCTGATATTTTCTGATGGTTGTTGTATATTACGTATGGTTTTCAAAATTATATTGATATGTATTTTCACCTTACTTTTTGCCCCGGGCCCCTCGAGCCCCAATGTTTGGTGGGTCAACCCATTGGTGATTTTAGATTTTTTCACTCAAACAGTGGTACAGTAGATGAAATACCGTTCAACTGCTATCCTCAACTTTTCTCTTTGATGGATTCTGCCACAAGTAACACTGAGGCAAGGTTGACTCCAGAGGGAATGATTTTGGTCGGATTGCCCGAAAATATTGCGTAACTCAGCACCCCAAACCCCCCAAAAAATACACACAAACAAACAAATCAGCCAGATGTTTGTTTTGTACATTTACCCTCCCTGAAACTAATAGCTCCCACCAAGAACACCTTTTCGAAGGAAAAAAAACATCATTTTGGGGCCCTCCAGGCGTTCGAATTTTCAACTCGTACTTTCCTCAACCCAAGGATCAGAACTTCAGAAGGATAGAATCAACCCGTGGTCACAACTGGATGAGGCGCAGCTACAACTGGTGGTATTGACCTGAATGTTTTTTATGGAAGGGTATATTTACCTACATTTGTGCATGGTAGATGTAGGTAGTCTATATGATTTATATTTATAAATGTAGGTATTTTCAAATGTGTACACATATATAAATATACATACAACATACATTCAGTGCTTGTTAATGAAGCCGGAGCTATTTGATTTCTGCGGGCGAGCTGTTTTTGTAGACTTACATATAGTTGTAAAACCAAAGTAAATCTTTAAAGGGCTTTGGCAAACCTTGAGGGTTTGCCGCCCGATGTTTCAAAATCGACCTCTAGACCTGGAAAAGGTCCCATCAATAAAAGATGACGAAAGGAAGGATGTGAATCATTTGATAGAGCGATATTTGGAGACGAAGATTAACTTTCAAATAGTTTCCTGCTGCATGGATAGCTCATGTAGGCAAATGATAAGTTGGCACTTAGCTGCTACTTTTTATATGTATACCTGAATCCTCTAGTCGGGTCTGAAATTTGAGCCCTAAGCACCAAAAACAGACCTGGGGGCTGAAATTTGACACCCTTGGAGGGTCCAGTATATATCCCTCCCAGGGATGTAAAATTTGTCGACCAAGGGCTGCAAGTTAATGTGATTTCATAACTGTGGGCCACAACTCAATTTTGTAGGCATCCAGTCATATTCTCACAAGATGATTGGGGTGTTCAATCACCTCAGAATACTGTTGATGGTTCAGAAATCCGGCTAACCACTTGAGGTTAGTAGTTTGTCCCACTATTTACAGGGTTTTATACATCCCAAGTGGTTGTTTGGGATTTCTGCACCATCAACAGTAGTATTAGGGTTCCATTACCCTTCTCAGGAGGTGAGCCAGGATCCCCCCACAATATTTGTTGCACTCATCCCAGCTGCCACCTCCACGAACCGCAACGGTTTTTTTCAGGGCACCAGCATCTTGCAATGTTGTGGCCCTGATACAGCAGCCCCTCAAGATGCTTGGGCTGAAACCCCTCGGAAAAAGGGAAGACAGAAGAAGAGTATTTGAAACGAAAGCTGAAAAGTTGGCGGTGTTTTTGTGGGACCTTCGGCGTTGGTGGTGCGGTTTCGTTAGTGAAGAGTTGCACAAGATCCAGTGATTTGAAAGGGGAAGCATTTCCAGCGCAGCTTACATTTCCAACTAAAGGGGATCTAAAGGGGGAGGTTCTGCAGCTTTTAACCAACACGGGGCCTTTAAGTATAATATTTAAAACCACTTAACACCTACTTTGAAGTTTTCTTCTTTCAAGTTTGTGTTGCCAGCAAAGGCCAAAATTTTGAGGTGAGCACTTTCCCTTTAGTAAGCGTTTCACTACTGTATCAAAAAATCACCCCATGAACCATCGCAAAAGAAACCGAAGATGCCTACTGCATTAAGATCCCGAAGGGTTGCAATTTAGCATGTCCCCAAAAATTCACTTCACACATATTCCGTTATCTCCCCCACGTTATTCGCTCACCGCAACCAGGCGCAAGTAGTGTGTCCACACTGGGCTCAAGTTTTCAATGGTGAGGATCACCAGTTGGTTTCACCTCACCCCCCCATGTACAATATGGCCATCGGCCATGGGTGCCAAGATGTACAACACATGGATCATATCACTTGTATTGCAATTGTGTCTATATACCGTATATATATATATATATTAGATTCATAATATAGATATCTTTACTGATTGATCCTAACTCACTTCCTATGGCAACAAAAGAAAACTTGGTGTGAGTTGATTGGCTGCTGATTCACGTTTCAATCCTACAGAACAGATAGGCTTTGTTGAAAGGGCAACTCCAACTAAAGTCATATGGCCATATGGGACAAAGATGGACAGAGAGCATCAAAGAGCCAATCTCATTGTAGCATGCATGAGAGCGGCCCAGAGTAGAACAAAGGATTGATTTTCCGTGTCGAAAGGCGATAGTTTTGCATGTATTTTATAGAATATATATATATATAATATATATATATATAATATATATATATATATATTAAATATGATCTACAAATTCTCCAGTCAATACTCAATACCAAGTTTCCAAGGGCATTTTTGTTCAAGTCCTTTTGGTGTTTTGTTTCGCCAAAGGTTTGCCCACCGAAAAAGTCCCAGGATATTGTAGCCGACTCGATGGGCACTGAAGTGATTGTGGACCAGTGACTTTGACGGACAAGAAAGGTGGGAGGGCCAAAGATCGTTATAACTTATAACCAGAAAAAAACACATTGGCCTTATATAAATGGGTGGGGTTATAACCTTACTTATAGGGGTTATAACATGTGTTTAACTTATAACCTTTCTTTTTTATGGCCTTAAATATGTGACTGGGGTGGAAAGACCCTGCTTATTAGAGGCCCCCATAACTCCATTTATGACCCTCAAAAGTTTTGGGAAACATTCTGGCCCCCGAAAACTCCATTTATGACCGGGAAACATCATAGTAGTGACCTTAGAAAGAGTCACCCTGAATTGGTGGTTACAGTAAAGTTTAGTGTGGGATTTTTTCCTATGAATAATGCCATTAATGGCAGTTCAGTTTTAGGATCTGATTAGCAGCGATGTATTTTGTCAGAAACGGTCTCGACGCGAATCCCTCGAGATGTCCCAATAACCGGGCCATGTTGATATGTAAAACCCCCACACTTTTCTGACAACTGTGACTGTTGATGTGGAGTGGCCGTTGTTTTTTTTTTTTAATCTGTCCGTAAATCCTTCCAAACGTTTGGGCCTTTGTGTGGCTGGGATACACACTTTTCCCGGAATTGGGAGGAGGCTGAAAAGGCCGGGCCGAAAAGGCCAGTAGTTTTCACCAGTTCCGGATGCTTGAATAGACCATCTACAGTCCAGTAAATTAACATGGCAATGGAAAATCCCCATTTTCAATAGGGAATACATCTTCAAAAGGTTCATTTTCCATTGCCATGTTAGTTTACCAAAGGGTATTCCTTTACCTTATTTATATACAGTAAACCATTGAACTCTGGTTCCCATATACGGACTTAGATCCACGTAGAAAATGTATCTGGTGATCCTCCAAAGAGATACCTTCGGCAGTGGTCAGTATAGCAAATTGTAAACCACAGTGTTTCCGTGATGACCAAGGATGATTACTTTTCGCAATGACCGGCCAATGAGCAATTACAAAAGGTCACACGGGGCTCAGGAACATCATGAACTTTTACAACTACCTGTAAGCTTGGTCTCACCATGTTTTCCACTTCATGGTTTACAGTGTTTCCGTGATGACCAAGGATGATTACTTTTCGCAATGACCGGCCAATGAGCAATTACAAAAGATCACACGGGGCTCAGGAACATCATGAACTTTTACAACTACCTGTAAGCTTGGTCTCACCATGTTTTCCACTTCAATTTGTCCCTCAAAGAACACCTGGCAGCAAAACATAACGTATTGCTTGAGTTGCTTTGAGCAAAATCAGGTGCTGCATCTATGTAGATCTAGTTTGCTTAAGCTCGGGGACTCGGGGACTTGAGCGATTTGAATCATGTACTGAAGCGATGTTTGGTTATCAAATTCCCCAGTGGCGGCGACTAAAAAACGCCACCGTTCCCAGTTCCCAATAAAGCCAACTGATGACCCCCCCGATGCTGCCATGGCTCACTACTCTGAAGGTTTCTGTAGGCTGAAATCTGGTGAAGAGGTATGAGAAGTCATGAGTATCCAAGGTATATATCAGACTGCAGCCTTTTGTTCATCCCAAGTTGTTTGTTTCAGTAATTCACTAGGTTTCAAAAGTATAACTGCATATACACCCCTGAAGTTTGAAATGTAGCCTGAAAATCAGCCCCCGGAAAAAGGAGATTTCTTTTTTCAGCAAACCATCGTTTTCAGATTCCATTCGTTAAACTTTGGGGGTGCAAAAATCATAGTGTTGGAAGTTGGAACAAAAAAGAAAACCCTTGTATTCATTCATCAGCTGCTCCTGAGCATTTTGCTTAGGTATAGCTACAGGGTTGATCCACATGCAGTTGGAGCAGTCTGTCGATGGGGCGTTGTGGACAAGTGGGGAAGAGTTGTCAGGCAGTCGTCGACTTCTATACCTTTCTGTAGCTGAATTTTATATATGTCTTTAATATCATACATTTGATCAAATTATAGCAACCTCACACGACCTCACCCCAAATGGTGGTTTAGTAAGGGAAATTGTCTTATTTGAGGGAAGTCCAGGTTGCTGCAATATTATGTGTCAAAATATTTTTCTGTTTTGGAACCCCCGTATATACAGAGAGAGATTGCCTTTGTGTCTTTGAACTGCGAATGTTTGACAGTAAAGCTCCTTGCAATCCAGGGAAAGATGAGGTGTTAGTTTTCAGTTTTGCCCAGTAAAGGGAATCTTGTATCGACTTAGCCACCATGAGAGAATTTGAAGTCAACAGACTCCGGGCAAAGAATGGGAAAACCGTATCTGTTAGGACCCTATAGAAAAATCACTAAAAGCCTTCCGGCCGCTAGGAGGGGATTCTCCCGTTATCGCGAGATACCGGCAAATCTTCCAAGTTTGTTACGTTTCTGCCTAAGCGTCCAACAAAAGACAAAAAACATGAAAAACACACATTTGGAGATTCGCCATGTTGGCATGATCCAAATCCCAAGATAAAGACATCAATTTGGATTCGGCAAATCGGCAAACCATACCAAACCCACAACCTGAACCTCAAAAAAGAAAAAAAACGAGGTGTTTCTTTTTGTAGCCAGGTATCATCATAAAGTGACTCTGTACAAATTAGGTTTAGAATCTTAGAAGTATCATGTTTTGCCAGAATATGCACCCATAGATATCACTTCCAAAAGCTGTATAGCATAGAGTAGCATAGAATTGCATAGTAGTAACATGTAGACCCCACCGCCACCACCCCTGTAGCACCAGCCCTAAACCATTGCTCAGTCGTTTTTTATGCGGGCAAGGAGTGCGACGAACCGGGCATGCTCTGAGATGAACTGCAACAAGCATTCAGCCGGATACAGCTGAGGTTCTTAGGTACAGGGACCACTCGTTGAATGTCACTATTGGCCAGCTAGAATGAGTTTGTCATTTGCCTCAAGATGTGGGGTCATCAGTCGAAGTAAAGTCAGTCAATGGTTAGGTAGCGATTAAAGTTCGTTGTTTACTAGATCAGGAAGATCCAGATCTTCCTGGAAGGGAATATAACCACCAGCTTCAACCACCAACTATCCACTGGGCGAAGGGAAAACCAATGCTAGCAATCCTCACTTCCAAGTTGTTTTTCCTCATCAGATACTTCTCAGGTGCTTTGAAATGAAGGCTTAGTTTTGGCAAAGATTAGGGCCTGGGGATTCCCTCAGGCCTTTCCGTTTTGAACATGGTAGTACCTCCAGCGTAGATACAACAAAACCTTTGTGTGATTGGTAGAACCCGTCAATTTTGCCTCGTAATGTCCCAACCAATGCAGAACCTTGGCGCCAATGCAATTCAATGATAGACTACGAACCGTTGTACGACCGGACCATATGACTTGGATTTGCTGATGAACGGTTTTTCCATGGTGATGGCATCCCGCAACAAGGACCAAGTCGAAGCAACTCACCAAATCCAAGCAGATTCCAAAATCGACCTTGATGAAGAGACTATTGGGCCCAAGGGATTGGTTTCATCGCCGTGGGGCCTGGGGATTGGAATGCTCAGATTCTTTGATATACATCTCCAGAACGCGGAATCATCTAATCATCCCATGCAATTTCGGGTTGGTTCACGGAACTGACACCAGTTGGGGTACCGAACGCTATTGATATTGATATTGATTTGTGCCACTAGTTTCTTAGTAAATCGATCGAAGTCATATTTTGCCTACCATGTGATATTGGGAGAGCGATTTGGTGCCAGGGATGATGTATTTTGCAACTAAATGATGAGAATATCATAACCCTCGAAATCACAGGGTACTTTTGAGGAAAAAAATGTAAGGGTTGCAAGGTGATCGGCTCTATGCAGAGATGCAGGCCTACAAGTAATCCATAGTAATCCTCAGCTTGGATGCCTAATATTTGATAAATGTTATTAGTAGAACTGGATGCCGCCGGGATATTCAGGCCATTGGGTATTTTTCAGGGGTTACCACCTATGACCACAAACAATTTAAGTCATGATTTCCATAGACCTGTAAAGTTTTGGAGTTTTTTTTTGCGGTTCCACCAATGGTCTCGAGATGAACCACCAAACTTACTCTGTCACCGCGATGCCCGATGCAATTGCAAAGTATCGAATCTTGAGTCAGAAGTCGACGGACTTCTCCAATGCTTAAGAAGAGCGTTGAAAGTCAGACTGCTCGAAGGAACGAATAAAAAGCCCGCGAAGTCTTTGAAGCTTTGATGTTTTTTTTTCATGATATTTTCATGCTTTTGTTTTTGAAGCTGCAAAGTATACACACCAATTTCTTTTTCGATGGCTATGACTGGAAATATTGCCATTGAGGTCTTTTTTGACGACGCTTGTTCGTCAATAATGCTATTGTTTTCGGCCTATATATCTTGGTAAGACCCACATTGGGTAGGCTTGCAGACTTACCGTAGATTCTCCTGATTTTACACCCCGTTGAAGGCTTACTTCTCAATGAAAGGATTTTTGGATTAAGTCCATATGGGGGGGGGGAAGTTCTTCACCACATTCCACTGTTCCTGATCCTTGGGCTAGATCCAAGGTATGTTTTTGAACCCAGATCTGTGTGCGCAGGTGGTAGTTCTTCCGTTCAGGGTGGCTTCATCATGAAGGCACGGCTTGCTTGGCTACAGAACTGTGGTGGAATAGGTGGGTGATGTTTTTTTTGAATGTCCATTGAACATTTCATTTATCATATACGTTACATGGACAAATTAACAAGGTACTTAACACTTAACTTGCAGATCTGGCCAGAATCGTTTTAGAAGGACGGAATAAAATTGTGGGACTTGAACGCCATAATCCTCAGATGTTTGTTTTGGCCAGGTTTTTTTATTGGGCTATGGGGTTATATATAGCAAGAGGACACTCCCCCCAAGTTCAACTGCTATGCCCCCCCACACACCTATAAACTGGGGGAAAATTAAAAAAATCCCAAACCATAAATTTGCAAAGAAATTCACCATAAATTTATGCAGTATTATGGGGGATTTTTAAAAAATTCCCAAAACAATAATTTTCAGGGGAAATTTATCATAAATTTATGCAGTTGAACTTGGGGGAGTGTCCTCTTGCAAAAAAAAACATAAATCA
>DF243252.1:0-17785 GCA_000507305.1 Breviolum minutum Mf 1.05b.01 | reverse complement strand
ATTGAAGGCGACCATATATAAATACGAGAGAAGACACCTCTATAAATGTCTAGTACCATATTTGTTAGCAATACTGATTTACCACTTCCTGACGGTCCGGTTATGATTGCTCTGAATGGTACTTTTGGAACTACTTCGTATTTAGATTGTGGAAACTCATAGGTTATTTCATCTATGGGTCTAATATCAGGCGAGATATTATTTTTCATAATAAATTTATTTAGAAAATAAAATATATTTAATTATGTAAAAAAGCGCATTCTTTTGCTGATTGGGGTCGCAATTGGAACAGACTGCGGAATTTTACCCATCATAAGAATGTTAATTAGTTTTCGTCCTACCCCTTTCAGAGTTTCCACAGAAAACTGAGAAACAGAAGCAGTGGTTGAATTCAAGTCTCCTATGCTAAAGCAATCAAGAATACGCTAATCCTTTCAATCCCCGAGCAACAAGAAGCACAGCATACTCATAAGAAGTATGAACAATATAACTAGATTATAGATAAAGTATTATCTAGTTATATTATAATGACTATTGCTGAATATAATGCTTATATATTATCAGTAGATGAAATGGAACAAAGACTTATGAATGACAATCTATATCCAAGAGTTAGAAACAGTAAATGCAAAGCACTGTGTTTCATCATATCCGAACTTGCAAAAGAAGGTATAAGATATTTCAAAATTTCTAGATGTAATAATAGTAATGCCACCCAAGAAAACAAAACCCAAAACAAAGTTGAGTAAAAAACCTGTACCTGAAGATTATGAGTTGAGTGATAGCGATGAGCAACCAAAATACATAACACTAACAGAAGAACAAAGACTAACAAGTAAAAATATTGTCATTGAGTGTCCAATATGTAGTGGAAAAATTCAATTAAGAAATGAGATAGAAATAAATCCAAAAACTGGGATTACCTGTAGATGCTCACCGTGTTCATTCAAGTTAAGTAGAAATGATAAAACAATGAATGTATCAAGAGACCCCCAAGGCGATATAGTTTTAGAATGCGAAGACCATTCTATAAGTTTTAGTTGGAACCGCCAAATTACACCAGAAGACCAAAAAGAAACAAGTAGAAATGAAATGATTAAAGATGTAATGACACCTCGGAATAAACCATCGTCATCAGTTAGTATAGATGGAATGGATTGAAAAAAACATACTTAAAGAGTAGATTTTTTCTGTGTTAAAATTGATAAATAAATATATAAATAATTATATATAGATAGATGTCGGATACAGAAAATAATAATCAAAATGAAATGTTGAATTTACTAAAACGAATTAAGAAACATATCAAGGAATTGGATACGGCTCTCAATCAAAAAATTGATGATATAAAAGAATGGATTAAAAACGAAAAGCAAGTTGAAAGTAAAGATAAGGATGAAGAGAAAGAAAAGATGGATAAGATATTTGAACGCAAAGGTGTCGGACGTCCGCGAGGAAACCACGAAAGTAAGCGACTTCAGTACTTTGAAATGATTAAATCAAAAAAGATAAAAGCACCAAAGGAAGCAACGCTCCAATATTACAAAATCAATTACGATAAATCTAGCGACACATACACCCTGTTAGATTTAGAAGAAGAACAACAGTAAGAAAATGAAAACACTTTAAAGACATATGAATGTTAAATAGTAGGTCAGTATGACAGTTTCAAAATGTGAGCATAACCGAAGGAAAGACTATTGTAAAGAATGTGGCGGTAGTCAAATATGTGAGCATGGGAGAGACAAATGTAAATGTAAAGAATGTAGTGGTAGTCAAGTCTGTCAGCATGGTAAAAGAAAAAATTGTTGTAAAGAATGTGGTGGTAGTCAAATATGTGAGCATGGTAAAATACAATTCAACTGTAAAGAATGTGGCGGTATAAACTTTTGTGAGCATAGAATACGAAAAAGTTTTTGTAAAGAATGTGGCGGTAGTCAAATATGTGAGCATGGAGTACGAAAAAGTCTTTGTAAAGAATGTGGCGGTAGTCAAATATGTGAGCATGGCAAGTTCAAACATAATTGTCCAGATTGCAGAGGGTATAGAATTTGTAAATCAAAAAACACTATAGGGTGTAGAACAACAGGCAACAGAAAATTAAACGGTTATTGTAGTCATTGCTTTATAAATATATTTCCAGAAGACCCTAGAGCATTAATGGTAAGGAAAAAATCCAAAGAAATACAAGTAATGACTTATATATTTTCTAAACACGATGGATTTAAAAATGACAAACCTTTTTATGTAGATTTAGAAGGAGGTTGTTGTGCTACAAAAAGGCGAATAGATTTAAGAAAACTTATTAACAACACAATGCTGTGCATAGAAATTGATGAGAACCAACATAAATATTATATTAAAAATTATGAAGACAATAGATACAATGATTTGTTTATGGA
This sequence comes from Breviolum minutum Mf 1.05b.01, assembly GCA_000507305.1. Taxonomy (NCBI): domain Eukaryota; class Dinophyceae; order Suessiales; family Symbiodiniaceae; genus Breviolum; species Breviolum minutum. The sequence goes on along the minus strand of DF243252.1, from coordinate 15,383 downwards.
CTTTTCTGGTAAGTATATCTTCTTAAGATATAACCCTGATAAATACATAGATAAATTTGGAAAATCCAAAAATCCAATGTTTGAAACAAGAATGGAGGTGTTAGAAAAATCAATCAACAAACACATAAACAGAATACTCAACGAAGAGAACAAAGAACTGATTGAAATTCACCATCTGTTCTATGATGAAAATTAATTGAAAATATAAATAATAATATTTTGTTGAAATATTTTTATTTATATCTATTGCATAGGTACTAGCATTAATGGTGAAGAAGTGTATTTTTTNATCTACTGATACATATACACTACTAGATTTGGATGATGAACAATAAATGAAAATATAAATAATAATATTTGTTAAAATATTATTATTGATATTTATTATTGCGTAGGTACTAGCATTAATGGTGAAGAAGTGTATTTTTTGTTTGGGTTCTGTTTTTCTCTCTTAATTCCGGTTTCCGCTTCTTCTCTTGCTTTCTTTTCAGCATAGTTTCTTCTTTGTCTTTCTCGTTTCTTAAGCAGAAATTCTGGACATTCTTTAATTTTAAAAGCATAATACAGTCTGTTGTACAATGCTAGTTGTTCCTTTACCTCTTCAAAGGTCAAATCTTCAGCATTTTTTTACACTCGTCATTTCTTGATACTATTATAAGTTATTAATCCTTTAAGTACCTTTATGGGTTTAAAATCTTTTGACGAAAAGTACTTAAAGGGATATCACCTTAATAAAATGTAGAGTATTATATGACCAAAAAAAATATAGAAAAAAACATCCAATCACTGAAAAACAAAAGAGACAGACTGAGGAGGAAGATTAACACACAAACACTGCAAAAAATCAACACTTTAATAGACCTTTATGAGACAAGAAAGATTTCACAATTTGATACTGCAAATAATTTGATAAATGCTATCACCACAACTGATGAGAAGGAAAGGAGGAAAGGACTGAAGAAGTATGAGAAGGCAGTAGAGAAGTATGAGAACATAGCACCAATAAACCAAAGAATGGAACAAACTGTACAGAAAGCAAATGAAGGAAGAATAGGAGCAACCAAAAAAAGATTGCAAAAAACACTGGCAAAGGATGGTAAAGCATTTGAGGTTAAATATATGCTTTTTACAAGGGAGAGAAGGGAATTATCAAAACAGAAGGTGTTTAAGCGCAATGGAATTGAATACTGGACTGTGCTAGTTAAACCAGCAGTGAGATCAGCATATGTAAAAGCAATACCTGACTACATCAATGGAAAAGTCAAGGTTCTTATTGATAAGATTGATGAACCAAGTGAGTTCAGAAAAATGATAACAGTTTTATCAACTGATAATGCTTTTGCAGAGATGTATAGAACAGAGTTAGCAGGATACATTGATGCAGTCAGAATTGAAAAAGCAGAATTCCTTGATGAGAACACTTTAGACTTTGACGCCATTAATGAGAACCTCACTAAATCGGAAAATGTAAGCATCTTCCATAGATACATAGAAACAGAAGTAGATATTGAAAAACTCACAGTTAGGGAGGCAATACAAAAGGAACACTATCAAGAAAATGAGTGTTGGATTAATTCACTGAAAGATTTTTATGGTAATACCTTGATGAGGCAAAAAAGGGGTTCACTGGCGAAAAATATGACTAGGGAAAACATCTTGAAAACACTTGAGTTATCAGAAGAAGAGTTTGTAAAAAATGGGGTTTCCATCAATCAAATGACAAGAATATTTGTAAAGTATAAGTTGTCAGTTAGACTTTATGACCTTGAATGCAATCAAATTTACAAATATGACCCACCTGACTACAAGCACAAAGGGGGGCAAATTTTTTATGGATTGGTTAAGAACAATCACATTTACACCATCAATCACAATACAATGAGCATAACAAGGAAGGAACAATTACCAAATGAGTTTGAAATGAAAATCTCCAGCAACTACTACATCAGTGATAAAAAAGAACCCATCAAGCACAAAATGATAAGTCATTTAGATGACATACTTGCGTTAAGAGAGTATGATGAGTATCATTTACTTTATCAAAATAACAATTTAGGAGAGTTAGTTATGCAGTTCAAGGAGGCAGGGTATGAACCACAAATCAGATGGAAAGCAGGATGTATAAAGGAAGTGAGAGCAAGATTTTGCATACAAACTTCCGGATAAGAAAAGAAAAGTTGTTAATTACATTATTGATACTCAACATTTAGATACTGATAGGATTAATGAAGATATCTGGGTAGAAAGCGAAGAGAAGCACAATGCTTTGAGCAAGGTGATGTTTGATTTCAACAAAGCAATTTTTACTGAAAATCACAAGTCATACTACAGCGAGACTGACATAAATGTCTTGGATGAATGCAGGACAGTAATACCCCACGGACAACTCTGGGGACAGAAAAAGAAAGATGCATCCTATTCATCAAATCCTTCCGAGATTGTTGAGATAGATATTTGTAAAGCATACACTAGCGCATTTTCAAAAATCAAAAGCATTCCAGTGTTTAATGAGTTTGATGTTTGGAGACCCTTCTTGAACACAGATGATATCAACACAATGGGGAATTACACACTGTATATGGTTAAGGTGTGTCAGGGCAATCTATTTTTCAACAAAAAAATCAATCTTGTATATGGGAAGTTTCTGAAGCAACTTGTTTCAAATGGTGTTGTGGTAAAGATTTTGTACTACAAAAAGCCATCTCAAATACACAAAGTGAAGTATAAGAAACTGGTGGATGAACTTTACAGTACAAAAATCAGTAGCAAAGCAGAAGAGGACAAGAGGATAAAGAAACTCATTGCAAACATAACCTTCGGATTACTGGAGAAAGGACAGAACAAAGCTGATAAAAGTAAAATCTTTGATACACTAGATGAGACACTACACTATCAAAAAAAATATGGAGGACGGATTTTTTCATTAGACCATTACCTTTTAGAAGGTGATGACCCAAAATTACCATTACCAAAACTTATTATAAATGACGATGATGATAGTGATGAAGAAGAAGAAGAAGAAAAAGAAAAGAAATACATTGAAGGTTGGGAAATGGACAGTTATGAACAATACAATGTTGCAAGTAAAACTTCAAAGTATTATATCTTAAATGTTTCTGACAGTAGGACTTTGACAAATGGATTTAGATATATAAAAGAAATGCTTCTCCAATATCACAACTTTGCTATGTATGATGCATACAGAAAATTAAAAATAGAAAACAACATAGATGTCTATGCTGTTAAGACTGATGCACTTCACATTCACCACACTGACCTGAAAAAAGCAATGAAACTACTAGAGTTTCATAATGATGTGGGTGGGTGGAGGCACGAAAATATTAAAAGAGCAAAGTGTCCAAATGAAAAATATATGTATAAAAATAATGAAGTACCAAACATACCCATCTACAAAAATGAAAGAATTGAAGTAAATGATGAGTGGGATACAAAAGCCATATGTGAGCAAATCGCCGAAAAGAAACAGGTAATGATTAGAGCCAAATATGCAGGTAGTGGTAAGAGTTATATCTGTGAGTACTTTCAGGAGATGGGGTACAATGTTTTGTTTGTTGTACCCCATAATAGGTTAGCACAAGAAATATCTTGTGAAGCCATTACCCTAAACAAATTCTTCTCCATTCCAGTGGATAAAGGTGAAACACTACCATACTATGACCACAGTGAGTTTGATGTTATAGTCTTTGATGAGATTTATATGTCAAACCTCTTTGTACTAAACAAGGTGAGACAATTCACACTAAACCACCCAGAAAAAATAATCATAGGAACAGGAGATACAAAACAACTTCCACCAATCCAAGATTTGACAAACACCCAGTGCCACGAAACATATGCTGACAACTGCATAGATGTAATCTTCAAACATAACATCTTCCTAAAGGTTTGTAAAAGGGTAGGTGGTAAGGATACTCCAGAAGGAGAAAAGGGAAGAGAGATAATGAAAAATTTATATGATGATTTTTGGGTAAATAACTTACCCATTGAGGATATCATCAAGAAATACTTCAGGTTAAGCAGTGATGTGATGGATGGAAATGAAAACATAGCATACACAAACATTAGGTGCAGAATGGTGGCGAATGAAGTCAGAAGGAGGATGAACAAAACAGAACAATATGAAGTTGGTGAAGAACTGATATGCAGAAAGTACAGGAAAGCAGTTGATGGAACTCTTAATGTAAATATTCGCTGGAAAATCATAAGTGTTGAAGATGAAAATCTAGTGATACAAAACATCAAAGACCCAGAAGATACAAGAAAACTCTACAAAGCAATCATAGCAAAACATTTCATCTACAGTTATTGTGCCACCTGTCATTCTGTCCAAGGGACTAGCATAAGGGACAGCATCACCATCCACGAATGGGATAAAAAATACTTGGTAAGTCAGGAATGGCTGTGGTGCTCATTAACTAGAGCAAGGGATTTAAACAAAGTCTATTTCTTCAAAAATCCCGAGTATGATAGATTTATGAATGAGGAGTTGATAAAAAAATACTTCCAAAATAAGATTAATGGATACAAAATTCAGGACAGGAAAGCTGAAAGGGAAGTAGATGAAGAAAACTACATATCAGTACAGTGGTGTCTGGATAGGTTTAAGGGATACTGTGGAAAATGTGGTGTGAAATTTGAGTTTGAAACTTTACAGGGACAACTATGTTCTAACTTCACAGCCCAAAGGGTTGAGAATGAATTAGGACACACATCTGATAACTGTGAAGGCTGGTGTAGGTACTGCAACTGTAGTGCTTGTTAATATAAAATATTTTGATATTTTATATCAACAATTATTTTTTATATATCATATCTATATGAGTGATAGTAAGCAAAAAAATATAAATGATATCTATTATGACCGCTCCGGCTTCGGCTCTCTCCGCACCACACTCCAAGATGCAAAGGCTCGTGATCCATCCATCACAATGGATGATGTCAGGAGGTTTTTTGCTAGAAACGTGGAGGAAAAAAGAAAACCTAGGGGGGAAAATAGTTTTGTTGCACCATCTCCTTATTGGGAGTATCAACTTGATTTATTCTTTATATCAAAAAATGATTTGGAAAACTTCCAAAAATTCAGGATTGGTTTGGTGTTGATAGATATCTTTACCAAGTATGCCGTCGTCATCCCTATCAAGTCAAAGTCGCCGTCGGATGTTTTGGCTGGGATGATGGAAGGGATACAAAAAATGGGGCGGAAACCCAAAATGATATACTCTGATGAAGAGGGTAGTTTAAACAGTGCTGATATTATGGGATACCTTGAAAAGGAAAACATTGAAATCCACAAAACTCGCGGTCATCCAGCATTTGCCGAGCGTTTTATTAGAACATACAAAGATATGCTATTTAAGAGGGTTGAGTTTGACCAGAAAAAGGAAAAACCCAATATCCAGTGGATAGATTACAACGCCGAAATCTTACTTACATACAATACTAAAAATGTGCATTCCACCACAGGCTTGACACCCAAGCAAGCCAGAGAACCCAAAAACGAAATCAAAACTAAACTCAACATATCAATCAAGGTTACTAAAACTAGGAAATATCCCAATCTAGATATTGGGGATAGCGTGAAGGTTATGCGCAAAAAGAGGATTACTGAAAAGGAACGCACATCGCATTGGTTGAAGGAAATCAAAACAGTTAAAAAAATTCAAACTAAACTTGGACAAAAATACTACTTTTTAGACAATGATACCGTTGGGTATCTTCGCCACGAATTATTAAAGGTATAAAGTATGTATATATAATATATCAACATAACATACCTATTTCTACATATATAATAAATATATATAAAGCATCTATGTCATATAAATACATATCATATGTATATAAAAATATGTATATATATATATATAGATATATCCTCTCACTCCTTCTATGCCTCCCACCCCACGCTTCGGTTGAACCACCAAAAGTCAAACTCTGAAGATTGCTGGCAATGTCATGCCTGTCTAGGCTGGCTATCTATCACCAAAAAATCATAAGTGATACAAACATTCCTGTATATCTAAAAAAAGGAGAACGGCCACCCCATGAGCATCCGCTACGAACTGGTATTGTTTTTTTGCAATTCGCGGTAGTGTTTCTTTTTACCTTTTGTGAGGTCCTTTTTTTTGAAAAAATGCTATTGTTTTTTTGTAGGGTTCTACCCCCAAACACTTGCTCATTTGCTTGTCAATGAGGAAATGAGTTGTCCTGCCCTTTCAGATCTTCCCATTTCAAATCCGCATTCACCTTTGGTCACGGATACACCCAATCTAGGCTAGGTGGTAAAGCCACCCAGTTGTAAAATATGAGTCAAAATAAGAGTCTTCCTCCCAAATTGGGGTGACATCAAGAAAACATGTTTTTCTTTTTTTTGGCTTTGCTTTCGGATTCCTGACTACTGAAACTTAGTGGATCCACGCCTTTGATCCATAGACCACGCCCCAATCGGACCAATAACTCGACAACGACATCGGCACCAAGGTCTTATGCCTCGGTGGAGTCACTGTCGTTTTCCATCGGTACAGCCGGTTGCTTTCTGGTCCATGTAAGAAGCATCCAGACGATGTAGAGAATCGACGTGTAGAGAACGACTTCTTTGAATATCGACACAACGATGTACAGCCAACTGCGTTGCCCTTCTACTTCTATTGGTATTAGTGGTCCCCTCCCAGACTTCATCACAAAATATACACCAGTTCCACTCCCAGTCTCGCACTTCATCTTGTAGTGGTGCGAAGGTTCCGCGTAGAAGAGGAAGTCAAGTTCTTGAAGGTACTCTTCCAAAATGCACTTTCCCTGATTTCCCTGAGCTTTGCCCAGGAAGTAGACATTGACGTTTTTAGTGGCTCCATTGGCTCCATGGCAAAATTTGACGGCTTCACCGTCGTAACGGGATGCTACAGCGTCTGCGTAATAGTAAACACTGTCCCCCGTTTCTGCATACCACTCTGGGCCTGGGTCCCAAAATTTTGATAATTCAACACAATGAGAGCAACCATGCGAATCCTTCGAAAAGCCACTGCAGAGTTGATGTGGCGGAGTAGCATGGGTGATGGTCGTGTAGGTGTAGCTCCTGAGTTCAATGCTACAATTTCTGGCGATCGTCAAAATCACCAATATGGCCCAGAGTACGAGTACGGAGCATCTGAAGGCCTCGTGATCGCACGAGGGCATTTGCGACAAAAGAGAAAGGTGTGAAAACCAAGACTGGGATGAAGCCTTTGAGCCAAAAAGAACGGATACCCTTTGACATCAAGAAAACATGTGTAAAAACACCCCCAGGTTGAACCTAGCATTGGAATTAGGTTGAACCTAGCATTGGAATTAGGTAGAACCTAACTTGGGAATTAGGTTGAACCCAACTTGGGAATTAGGTTGGAGCACGGCAGAAAATACTTAAGCGCATCATAGAGACTTACCATTAATCTTGAATAAATATTATCCTAAAACTTATGTGTAAAATTTATGGTTTAAATTTATGAATATTGTTTTTCTATGAGCACCAGTCTCCCCAAGTTCATCTGCATAATACTACAATAAATTTATGATAAATTTCTTTGTAAAAATGTTGTTTTGGGATTTTTTAATTTTCCCCCAGTTTATAGGTGTATGGGGGGGCATAGCAGTTGAACTTGGGGGGACTGTGTGCTTGCTAAAAAATGGTGGATTTCTGGTGTTTTCTTTTTGGATGCTGGATGTTTCGATTTGTTAGTTTCCTGGAGGGTAGATTTTTTAGATCCCATGGGAGTTTTTTGTTAGGGATGTGTAACCATTCAATTATGATTTTAATCAAAGCAAAGGCTTTCAAAAGCTTCTGCAAGCGACAATGTTGGTGAGCCCACACACAAAAAAGATGTGTTTGAAAGGATTCCTATTATGGAATGTTTCTTTAGAAGGAAACGCAAAAACAATGGGTTTGCGTTTTTTGTGTTTGTTTCTAGATTGACATGATTGAAAATGAAGATCAATATGATCAAAGTGGATCAAAAAGCTGGTTCCAAAAGCCAAGATGACCAAGAACGCCAAAAAGGCAGCGTCGTTTTCGTTTCCGAATCTTTCTGTTTCTATACCTGGAAGTTTCAAAAAAAAAAGTCCACTCCCAAGCCATCCATGATTCCAGTGAAGACAAACTCGAAACAAAAATACCTCTTGATGGTTCAGAAATCCGGCTAACCAACCAGTTGAGGTTGGTAGTTTATCTATCACTATTTACAAGAGTTTTATACATTTTTAGGTGGTGCTTGTTTGGGATTTCTGAAGCATCAACAGTATCATCTAGAAACATGGCTTTCTCTTCAAATCCAGGAGCCTTCAAGAGTGGGTTCACGATTCGCTGCACTTGCTTCATGGGTGCATTGCGGCCTCGGGGTTCGGCCGAATCCTCCGAAGGAGGCATTAGGAACATGGATTTCTTGCACCTCCTAATATGCCTGTGGAAAAATTTCTTGGGGCCACGGGCCATTTCTCCATTCAAAAAAATTGCTATAGACATATAGACTATAGATACCTAACGACTTTCTGGTTCCGAAATTTTAAAAAAATACATCCAACAAAAGAATCCACAACAAGAAGCCAAGAGTTGATTGGGTGGGGTTTGAAATCTCCCGTCTAAAAAAAAGATATGCGCAAGTGAAAAAAAATTGGATCATTTTTTCCCAAGGATTTCTAGCAAAGATCTACACTCCCTAAAACTAACAGTTCGCACCTGAAAACAGGCCATCCCAAAAGGAAAGTAGTATTCCAACCATCCATTTTCAGGTGCGAACTGTTCGTTTCAGGGAGGAAACCACTTCCTTTTCCGCCTGTCTTTGGCGGCCCTTAGGCTTCCTGGCGAAGCTGCAGTAACCCCGCGGCATCAGCACGGATTGGCAGCTTCCTTGCCAGGTGGTGGATGATACGGTTGATGGCTGAAATCCCAAACAATCACCTGGGATGTATAAAACCACCCGGCAAATAATGGGATAAACTACCAACCTCAACTTGTGCAGGATCTCTTCCATCAACAGGATGACAAGACACCCAGGCATTTGATCATCTTGCTGTATCATCTCTTGACATTTCATACCATTTCATCTCAAATGTTCACCTCCCATACGCTCAATTCAAGTAGCTGCAAACAAATGCATTGCAGTGAAAAAAGGTATATATTTCATATTTTGGAAAACCAGTCTCTGCTTTTTAGGCTGGCATCATTTTCTTTTTCCCCAAAAAAATTACTCAACAAACGTTTGCGTGGCAAATGCCATGGCATGGCATGTTTGTCACCAAAGCGATCCAGTTGATTCTATGAACTGCCATTTGATTCAAAATTCATGGGGATACTACAAGGTGGGCCCCTAATTACGAGTTATTAATGGAGCTATAACCCCTATAAGCAGGGGTTGTAACACCAGTTAACAATTCATAAGGCCATTTGTAAGGGGCCCGTAGCTCCATTTGCTGTACAACTGGTTTTTGGGCCCGCCTTGTAGCTTCAACTTTAATGTCAGGAAGATTCAAATCCCTATGATCCCAGTTGAATTGTCAATACTTGCTGGATCAAGTGTATCTTTTGGAGAAGCCCAAATGTCACCCATGTATTGCGGTCTCGTCAAAACCACCAAAAAAAACGGGTGATCCAAGAAGTTGAAGAGTTGACGCAGTTGACGAACCGAAATCCCCCGAACGAAAAAAACTGGCGTTGAAAAAAAAAGTCAGGGATGTCTTTTTCCGGTTACTATTTCGGGCCTGATTTTTCTGGCATATCATTTTTTTTCACAAAAAAACGCTATTCTGGAATAATCCATTTGCGGTTATGTTCGACGGCCCCTGCCCGCCTCTGAATTTTGGCACGGCTATCGCTCGTGCCTCCGGTTGCAGGCTTCGTTGAGTCGAGGTGTCGCCAAGATGGATCCAACAAAAATTTAGATGGGAAACTCACCTCCAAGTGAGTCAAAAATCAGAGGTCTTTAAAGTTCAAAAAGGCGGAGTTTGTCCAAAAATCCCATCACCAATGTTGAAGAAAGCTGTGCAAAACCAAGCATTATATGTTGATTTCGCTCCTTTTTTGAGGTTGAGGTTCACTGACCCCCAAGAAAAGGGAGGACATGCAAGATTTCATGACAAACATGGAAGATGGAAAATGGCTAAAGACAATTTTCCCTTCAGAACTCGGTCCAAGAAATCGGTGACCATGTGGTCCACCCATCTTCCCCAATCCAACTTATACTGGTCACCTTGCAGTGATCATGAAAGGCTGGACAGATATATCATCAATTGAACCCCAGCCGAAAGGTGTCCCCTTTTTGAAGCTTACAATTTTATCATGATTTTTGGGATCTCATCCGATCCGATTTCCTATGAAAAAAGATTGAAGTCTTTTGGATTCAAGACACTCCTTTAGAAATATATGAAGTATATGACCATCCCACAGCTGCCATGCAAAAATGCCTCGGCATGGAAAATTCCATCTGTTGACGGTTGTTTATTTGAGATCACAGCTTCTAGATGCAGAAATTATCAGAACAAAAAACTGAGACACTGAAATATACAGTATCTATATAGATTAGTTTATAGATTCCTTGACAATATGACCCAAATTTGTAGCTTTATCTCCAAGAAATACCCAGAGAAAAATCAGACCAACCGAGTGATATGGTTTCACTTGGTGCAAAACATTGAATGTGAAATAAAGTCTTCTCCTTAGTTTCCGTGTGAAGATACAAGATGCAAACCACGATTCTCCCTCAAAAATCCTAAAAATATCTTGCTTGAATTGAAACTTGAAACAACTCTCCAATTTTTTTTGTTTCATGATGGTCACAATTTTTCACTTCACACCCCGTCCATTTTGAAAGAAAAAAAAACGCCATGGGACCATGGCTCTTTAGGCCCACCCTTCCGCACCTTGACCACCGCGTCCCCACAAAGAAGCCATCCAGCTTCAGATCTACCAGTTACCCGCCATGGGTTTTCGGGATGTTTTTTCCCAAAAAAAATGGGAACCCAAAATTCCAAAGAAAAACGCGAAGTAGCGCCTTTTTTGTGTTTCGGGAAAATTCCCGGAAAGAAAAATTCTGCCAACTTTGTTGGAAGAAAAATGTAGAATTTTTGGACCTAGGTGTTTTTTTTTTGTGCACTGACTTTTTGTTGGGTGCTTTTTTGGATGGGCTAAATTTCTCAACTCCAAACTTGTTTCGGGGATGCTTCGTTAGACTTAGACTCTATCGATTTTTGAGATAAATCTGAAGATTTGTTTTATCCAACCAATGGCACCGTGTTTTTTTTTGGGGGGGCTGTTGCAGTTGCATGTTTGGATTCTTGATTGCAAAATATGTGATGTGTGTTTCATAGTTCAAAGAAAACAATTTCCACATATTTGCATCTTTTCCTATGGATTTTCGCTTTGCTGTTGTTGTTTTCCCCATGGTTTCTAATTTATGAACCTCGAAGCTGTCGATGAGAAAACAAACAGTCCAGCTGTTTGTATTGCCTATGCTTCTTGAGCTCTTTGAAGTGGAAAAGGAGATTCTCAAAACTCAAAACAAATACACCAAAAATGTATCTTTAAGATGATTTCAGCTGAAGATTTGGTCTATACTTTTAAATACACCCAATAACAAATCGAAAAATAAACATATAATATGAATAAAATAGAACATGTTTTAGAATGTTTTAGAATCATTGCTTTCTACTTCGTGCAAAGTACTCAACAGGTTTTTCAGTGTATCAGCTCAGCATCCCACCTGGGGTGAAGTCTTTCAACGACCCAATGGCTGGAAATCAGCTGTTTGAGATTTTTCCAAATTATCCTGGCAAATGTTAGCCCATGATTTGAAATACACTGCTCATAATAAACTCCATGGTAAAATGTCTTATGGATTTTTTTCAGCAGTTTACCCCAGTGCAACTTCTTTTGATGGTTTCGAATCATTTCGAAACGTCACTTCTAGCGGCAAACTGCGGTTTCCTCAACAGGCTTTCCGAAGCTAGCTGAAACGGGTCTTAATTTTTTTGTGAAACTTACATGGATTCTGGCCAAATTAGAATATTTCACCAACCTAGACTTCCCTGAAATAAGGGGATTTCCCTTCCAAAAAGCTACCGTTTGGGGGAAGTCGGTCGTGTGAGGGTCGCTATGACTAGATGGATCCATTTCTTGACTGGTTGGATTGTTGGATAACATTGGGATACCTTGACTTCCAGTCTCGAGCTGGCAATCCCCAAAATGTTTTCTGCCGAAGAACCCGAGGCCAAGGCCCCGCCACGCTTTTTTTTGGCTTCGGTAGGTTTCACTGCTCGATTGACCATCCACTAAACTCTCACTGGTGGACAACCCAAAACGTGGCTCGTCCAGAAAGGTCTTCCGACTGAAAATCTCTGAGAGACGCTCCGGACGTGAACTCCCTGAACCGCCAGGTTCGGGTGGTTTCTCCATTTCCTGAAAGCAACGATTCGAATCATCTGGAAGATTCCGAGCAACAGGAAGAGATACACTTAACTCCGACAATTCCGCGTCAGGCAGGGTCCCATGTTTCGAGATTTCGAGTCCAAAATGGGGCTCATCCAGAAAGGTTTTCTGACTGAATAAGTTCGATGGTCTTTCCACACGTTCCAAGAAGCTTTTCAAATCTTGAAGGGAAGGCTCCACACGCTCAGGTGTAGGCAGTGTACCTCCTTCACTCTCCGAAAACTGCCCCTTCCCAGCAGCTTTGGCTTTGGGACGGGCAGTCGAAGCAACTCTCAAGGCAATGGAATCTTCCAAAGTCTCATCGGAAACCAACTTCTGCAGCATTTTTCCAGATGCAAAAGTAAACATTGATGGAGTTTCTACATCTACATCTTTAACCTCAACTTCTCTTTTTTCTTTCCTCAATTTTTCTTCTCCACGTTCCAATACATCCAATGCTGCTATCGTTGGAGCCATTGGGAGCTCGTCTGGTAAAGTGACAGCTGCGGACTTCACACGTTGAAAAGGTGCTGCTTCTTGGACATCCAAGTGATAATGTAACTCGCTGTTCAACATCACATGACCTTGAACCACAGCAGGAATCCATTGTCCTGTACTTCGGGATAAATATTGCACCTGAGTTGAGAAAGGGATTGATGTTTTTTTTCTGAGGTTGAGGATTGAAACAACCCCAAAAAAAACGAAAAAATCGTGAATCAGAGGTATTTATAGGTAAAATATGCTCCTTTAATTGGGGATGAAAATCAAATGATGATACTTGAAATCACATTCTAGTTTTAGCGCTGCAATGCTTAAGATTGACAAAAAACACCAATCCCGCGGAAAGAAAACTAATATCATAAGCTCATCTTCACTTAAAATAACCGCAAATAAACATGTGTGTTGTTCAGAAAAATGTATGAGATGGATATCTACCGCCATGAGGGTTAAAGACAAACTGATGCAACTTGAGGATTCCACGGAAGTGAAGGTCTATGGGTCACCAGCATGTTATCACACGATACGAGCCTACACCCCTGAAGTTTGACATGGAATCTGAAAATGACAGGTTCCATGTTAAACTTTAGCGGGGGTAAATTGCTTCAAAACTCTTCGGATCATGAATGGGATTATATAACATAAGACATCTTTATTTTTGGGGTTACAAATCATGGATAATTGTGGCATGTTATTATGAATGGGCTTCCAAGTTCATGATTTAGGTCAGAACGTGTAGTAGACATATATAGTGACAGTAGCTTCATTCTGGCATCCAGTATTGAGCCAGCTCTGAACAGCATTTACCCACACCATCAAGCTTTGCCACCCGAGAAAAAAAAGGCAGAATTTCAGAAACCCTTCGAAAAAAGGACTTTCGCCAAATCACAGCTTCTCCAAAACAAAAGATTTGGCTTGGAGTCTGTCCATGACCATGTTGCATGGCTTGATATTGTTCCTTGCTGATGACCCGATTAGGTTCAGCTGCCTTCTGAACATTCAAGTTGTAGTGTCGTTTTTGATTCAGCATCACGTGACCTTCCACAACTGCTGGAATCCAATCATTACTGGCAGAGAGGTAATATACCTCTTCACCAAAACAAAAGGCATGATCCTCCAGAGCGTTCATGGCTGGGAACAAAAATCTACAGCAAAAACACGTTTGGATGTTGCTTCAAAAATGATAGGATATACAGTATGCTGTTCTATGGATGTGTATGCTGTTGGGGTTAAGCTCCTTGATCTTTAGTAACTTTAGTATTGCTTGGCTACTTGCTGCAATAAAAAATCCCCGCGTAGGTAGAATTCCCAGGATGGTTGATCAAAGTTGGTTAAGATCATAAGTCGAGTAGCCCATTTCGTGTTAGCTGACATGAAAAATGACATCACTATTCACTCACACCCAAAAACAATGGATTGACATCAATCATTCCTTGAAAAAACCTGATGGCGATCTGATGTGTTTTGTTGTCTTTTTGCATGATATCATTTAGTACGATCATTTACGAATCTGTTGTTTCGCCATGGAATCAATCTTTCGGAATAATGGAATGTTTTCCTCACCTTTCTAACCAAAATGTTTTGCCGGACAGAGGAAGCTTGCCATCAAAACATGGAGTTTCCCAAAAACGTGTTGTGTCTCAACGAGGGGGGTGAAGCATTTGAAGCCTTAAATTTTCCAATACACTTCGGTTATCTACCTTGGATGATGTTTTTGACAGGGAGGCTTTTTTGGGAGGGAATGAAAATCAGGAATCTACTCCCATGAAAACCAAGAAATCGCTCTCAAAAAATGATGTTTGGAAGACAAATCATGTCCCTTTTGGAATGGTTCCTTTCAAGGGACATGTTAATTTTCGAAGATAATTATCATCTCTAATCACAGTCAGGTTTTTGGGGTTTCACAAAAAGCACCCTTTTTGGCACGCTTGCCGGAAAAAAAACGCGAAAAATTTGGAATCTAAAGGGGCCCGACCCTCGTCTTCCCCCAAGAAATCAGGCCCTAAGGCCCCAATTAAGGGAAAATGGTTGTTAATAATCCCCTAGTTGGTAGTTTCAAACCATTTTTAGTCAAAATGGAGATCTTCCCCAAGTAAGTAGAGTTGAAAAATTTAGGGAAAATGGTTGTGTTAAATAATCCCAGGATTTTTGTTTGGCCCGGCCGGCAACTATTCCTTTTTAGGGGAAAAGTGGCGTTGGGAAATCCCAACCTTGAATCGATGTATTTCCTATTGAAAATGGTGGATCTTCCAGCCTTTCATGGTAGTTTTCGGGGGGGGGGGGGGGTGTTTCCTGTTTTTACTCTTTTGGGGAACCCCTAAAGACATGGACTTACGCAATGCTTACATGTATAGTTTACCACGTCATCTTACTGTATAGCTGAACCTCACAAACGTATGTCCATGACAACGTTTGGCTCAAGACTTAGCACTTGCTA